>OZ007599.1:312500-455000 GCA_963931845.1 Maratus michaelseni
AGTGATTCTGATGTGTTTACAAGTGACACTGTTTAATGATTCAATCTACCTATTCTTCCAGTTTACGTGCTTTGCGTTTCCATTCATCTCGCTAGGCCGTGGTTTACGTGCTTTGCGTTTCCATTCATCTCGCTAGGCCGTGGTTGACGTGCTTTGCGTTCCCATGTCACTCGTTGACGTGCCTCTTTTAGACGGGGGGCGGCGGGCGCGGGCGAGTCCACGGTTCGTTTCTCACGGGTAGCCATATTCGAGAGTTCCTGGGGTACTGACGGGAAGAGTGCTTGAAACGGGTGGAGGGTGATTGCACGGCACCCAGTCTTGCGAGAACGGGTAGAATGAGACGGATGACTTGGAAATGCCCTTTCAGGCGGGCTCGTACCATGTTGCCCTCCATTCCTGAATGGGGGGCAACGGGGTACGAGCTCGCGTGCCCATTGCGAGACGAGGGGGGCAACGGGGTAATCTGAACTCTTTAGGTAGACTCTCGAAACGATAAAAATGATTCGAGGTTTCCGGGAAATTTGCAGACTGACGCAGGTTGACTCGTATAGCCGAGAGTGTGGACATGCGGATGAGTGGAACCGGATGGATGAATGTAAGCGGATGGACGAGAAGATGGTATTTGGTATCCAGAAAATACACAGAGGTTATCAAAAGAGCACTGAAATCTTTTCGGATCACTTTGCATTGAATCTAGCTTACTTGCATCGCTACCCTGTTAATCTTTAGAGGCCTTAAAAGAATCAACAGAAAAATATGCAACTAGAATAACAACTTTAAAACCCCACTGAATGCCTTGCAATATCAATTTTGACACTAAAGGGAAGCTTGACAATTTTCATCTTGAAGGGCTCAGCTGTGTATATGCTTAATAACATCAGTTAAGGGTTCCTCAATAAAAGAGCTTTTTCTGGATAAGGATGGATTAAGAGTTAATAGAGCGGCAGTCCACAAGAGCGCATCTCATTGCAAAATTTTCCTTGCTGAAAGCACCAACGAAACGTTTGCTTTAGAGTTTAAAACAGTAGTTGACAAATATATAATCCCGCATGAAACCGCAATCGAGCTCTCGCTTTAGAGTTCAAAATAGGAGTGGACACATCTACAATCCCGCATTAAACCAATCACATATAGAAACAGATGGAATAGCGCATCTCTGAGCTCAGAGTTTAATCAAAGTTCCAAAAAAAGTTTGTTTCGGCTTTTACATCAACCCCCTAGACCTAAATAGGAACCCAAAAAAGAAGCACCACTCAGAAAAAAAAAAAAAAAATGAAATGGATTGAGAGCCGACTGATAAAGACAAATTTTACTTTTTGACCCGCGAGGCGGGAGCGCAGCGACCGCCGAGTGGGTTAAAAAGTAAAATTTGTCTTTATCCAGTCGGCTCTCAATTCCACCCCACCCCACCCCCCACTTCCCAGTCTCTTTCTATTCACATAGACTTAAGCGTTCCAATGTTGGAGAGCCATCGTCTGCAAAAAAAATGCGATACAAGTAAATTTGGAAATTTCCAAATTTACCTGTATCGCATTTTTTTTGCTCCCCCTGATGCCGACGGCACCAGTCTATACGGGGAAAAAAGAAAAAACAGTTTAGCATAGTTTTTGACGTTTATAAAAAGGATTACCTTCATCTAAAACTCTTTTCAGTTCCGGGTTGCGTTTCATGGGTTTGGTCAAGGCGACTGTATTGTTCAGGTCGCGGTTGACGTGGTAAATAATGATGCAGGTGACATGTTTCTCGTCCTTTTCCAGCTTCAGTTTTTGATAGGCGACAAAGGGAATGGATTCGCCTCCGGCCCGAGTGAGAAAGCGATGGCCTTCCGAGACTCCAAACGTAAAGGGAGTCAGTTCTTGAAGGCGGGATTGGCAGCGGCAGTGAACATTGGGCGGCAGGATGCATTCGACGAGGAGGCGCCGATCCCTTTGGACCCTGACAGAAAAGTGACTAAAGGGATGATTTCGAGGTCTCAGGATCGTCGCCACGTTGGTCTCAATGTCGTGTAGACCGCGGTCGAAAAAGCGCATTGCTTGCACTTTGAGGTAGGGAGAGAAATTGATCATGATGTAGCCGTAGCCGGGGAGGTGATAGGTCAACAGGTGCATATCTTCCATCCATTGGTAAGAGTTTAAATACTGATCCATGACTTCTCGCATGCGTTCAAAAGTGCCTTTGTAGAAGGCGCCGCGTGCATTGGGGGCGTACCGGCCCCGAAAGCCATCGATGAGGAAATGACGCAGGGTAAATTGCAGGGTGTTTTCGTTTCGGAGCAGACAGAGGCGATGGCCCCAATTATTTCGGTCCACGTACCATCCGGTCCGGAGCAGGTTGAAATAGCGCAGGTAGTCAAAGGAGAAGGGGAGTCGGCAGTCTAGGTACGAAGCACGGTGCTCGAGGAAAGGCTTGAATTCGGGCATCTTGTAGAGGATGCACATTTTATCCTCGAGCGGGATGTATCGGAGAATATGCTGGAGAATGTACGGATGCAAGTCGAGCAGGTTGGGCGGAGACACGGCGGAACGAGAAGAGGCAGGAGCGGCCATCTCAAGAGTCGGCGTTTGAATGAAGACCCGTCCTTTGCATCCCTTTTTCCTCCTTCTTCCTCCTTCTTCCTCCTCCCTCCCCCCTCCCTTCCTCTCTACTCATCCAACTGGTTTTTGAAGGACGCGGGCTGAAGGACGCGGGCTGAAGGACGCGGGCTGAAGGACGCGGGCAGAGACTCTTTGACTGTTCTATTCGTGCGTCAATAATAATAATAATAATAATAATAATAATAAAAAGACGATTCCCTTTACAAAATCTGTTTTTTTTTTAGAGTGAAAGAATTAAAAAAAAAACGGTTCCAAGGTTGGTAACAAGGCAGCGGCAAAAAAAAGGGCGGTATTTGTAAAGATGTTTAGCCATCTTTACAAATACCGCCCTTTTTTCTGCTCCCCCGCTTCACTGATATCCTCATCAGCTTAAAGGGGAATGTTTCTTTCCAGGACGACTCTTTTGAGTCGTTTCAGTCCAATTTCGTGCTGCATGGAAATTTTAAAGGGGTAATGAACGTACGAGGTCGTCTCCCCTTCCACGTCCCCGTCCTCGTTCAGCTGAAATTCTTGATGCGCGGCCAGGCGGATGGGATCGCCTCCGGGCCAGGTGAGCGTGCGACAGTCTAGACTCGGTTGAAACGAAAACGGGGTCAGGTGCTGGATGCGACTTGGGCACGGGCATTCGGGCAGCGTGCATTCGACGACGAGGGTCCGATCCGGGGTGAGCGTGACTCGAAAGTGACTGCTCACCTCGAAGCGGTTCAGCATGTCTCTCGGCACGTTGGTTTCGAGGGTGCATCGGGTCCAGTCGTAGAAGCGGAGGTTTTGCACGGGGCCTGCAAACGAGTGGTCGAGCAGGAGGAACCCGTACCCTCTCAGGTGATAGGCGAGCAGCGTCAGGTCGTCCAGGCAGACGTAGTCGGTCATGAAAAAGGTCAAGTTGCGAGCCATGCGGTCGATGGGTTCGCGGAAAGGACAGTCCCGTTTGGGTTGGGGCCTATAGAGGCTCGGATGACAGTCTAGTAAAAAGTGGTAAAGGTGAAAGTGCAGGGTGCTCGGGTCGATGCTCAAGAGGAAACGGTGCGACCAGTTTTGCCGGGCCATGTACATACCGGGCCGCAAGAGTCGCAGCACGCGGAGGTAGGGAGGAGAGAAGGGAAGGGGCGAGTCGAGGTAGGAGCCTCGGTCGTGCAGGTAAGGAAGAAATTGCGGAATCTGGGAGAGAGAGTGCAGTTTATCGTGCAGAGGCACGAGTTTGAAAATGGAAAGCAAGAGTTCGGGAAGCAAGTCGAGTAAATGCATGGGAGCAGAATTAGCCGCCATGCTGAACGCGGCAGAGAATGAAAATGGGCCTCAGAGAGCGAGAGCCCACCCACCCCCGAATCGGCGCTGAGGACCCTCGTGACGTTTCCCTCCCCCCGAATCTCCGCTTCATGCCCTCCCATTTACTTGAAACCACGGAAGCGCGACGGCCGGATGCCCTTGAAAAGCCTCCGCAGGCGATGCGCTTCGGGAAGCGGGTGACCTTCGGGATGCTTTGAGTGGAAAGAGTTTATTTCTCGACGCGCGCTCTGGCAAGATGGCGTATTTCACACTCGTTGCAATTTACGATCAAAAAGAGTATAGAATGGAAGCAGTGTTGGCCGAAGACGATGGAGAGGTTTATTTTTCCACCGCGGATGTGGATAAAATGCTGAGAGGGGACGTGGAAGGGCCGCTCCGGAATAGTCAATGGCCTCGGAGTCGCCACATCCGGCAGCTCGAGTTTTTGACGCGGGAAAATGTCAACATGTTTATGATTAGAAAGGATCATTTGCTGGAAGAGTTGGAAACGTGGGGGACGCCGCGAGCCATCGCGCTACGGGATTTGCTGAAGCACGGGTCGGTGAGAGACTTGCCTCACTACCCCTCATGGCCTCCGCAAGTGATCCAGATTCACGATGTGTACGGCATCACGTTCCCGTCCTGGTTGAGAACGTTCAAGAGAAATTACGGGCCCCTCTAAAAAAAGGTAAGGTGAAAGTCATTATCATCTTCTTCTTCTTTGCATGCTGATGAACAATCAGTTTAAAGAAGGGCAAAAAAAATGAGCCAAAGGAAAATTTTTCCTTTGGCTCATTTTTTTTGTAAAGCGAGAGACACCAATGTTGGAAAGGAAGCGAGCTGAAGGGAAAAAAAATAAATTTTTTTCCTTCGGCTCGCATTTTTTTTGTAAAGGGAGAGACACCAATGTTGGAAAGGAAACGAGCTGAAAAAGGTGAAAGGCTTTTTCGGCTCGCATGGAGACGTTTCGGGATAAACCAACCAAATTTTAAGACTGGATTAAAAAATAGTTTCAGGGCAAATAGGGGGGTCCCGGGACGTTCAAATGGAGATAATAGTTTACAGTTGCCTGAGGAAAAACAAAACTTTGAACCGATCGTTCCCCCCACCGCGTTCCCGCCACTTCCGAGACCTTGAACCGAGCCGAGTCAATGCTCCGTTCATTTCCCTTCTTCTTCCTGCATCGCATACTTCCGCGTTCCAGTCTCTGACCTCCTCCGCCCCCCTCTCCCTAGTCATACGTATAAATAGAGCTTTCGATTCCATCGTCACTCAGACACGATGGCTACCGACCGGAGCACAAAGACAGATGTCTTTCCTACCCGGATAGATGACCCGAGAAATGTGAAAAAGCTGCCGCGGGTCCCCAACTTTCAGGGAGTCGTCAGCAATTTCAAAATCTATGGCTTCATCGTCTACATGGATGAGCGGGAGCTCATCTACTACAATCTGGTCGAGTGGAATGGCCGGTACCAGAAACATTTTCTCGACACGGCGAGCAGCGTCAAGCCGTTGCGACAGTACGAAGAGAAACCCTGGAGCTGGGCGGCCCGCAAGCTCAAAAAGGATGTGGCGGACAACTTGAGGAAAAACATTGATACGAGGACCTGCTTCAAATACGAGGTCAATTTCTTCCTGGTCAAGAGTTGTTTTACGTTTGGCCAGAGAAAAGTGGAGGACGAAAGAGTGCACGTCTACCAGATAGGGGCCGTGCAAATGCTCTTCTACTACGTGGAGCGCCATAATGTGCATAAAGTGAAGCAGAAAAGTAAATTTCTGCCTGTCGACGACCAGTACAAGTACAAAAAAAAGACGCTGCGACCGTACGAGAGCTACTGCATTCCGGAAGGCACCATTTACCTCATCTACTGCACCAACAAGTCCTTCTTTTCGCTACACATTTTGCGGGCCGATCAACTGCGCCATTTGCCCTTTGAGTGCATCAACCCGATCCGGGAAGTGCCGAGGCCCAATCCTGTCGACCATGTTTACCGACGACCCGTGAGAACCCCGCTGATCGAGGAAGCCGTGATTGGGGATGAAGAAGAGGAAAAAGAAGAGCTTCCGCCGCCCCCGCCGATCCGGACCTCGCCCTACTTTGCGACGACAGCGACTGCTAGTACTGCGACTGCGACTGCTACTGCTACTGCTAGTACTGCTACGAGTACCTGGAACAACGATCCCGTGCTTTTGGATCTAGATTCTGGGGCACGGGTGACGGAGGGTAGGTTGATGCCCCCGCCCCCGCCACCTCCGCCAGTTTTGCATAAAGTGCCTCCGACGACGACTTTGCATAAAGTGATTACTCTCATGACTTTTCCTCTGGAAAAAACGGTCCAGGTGGTCAGACCGGACGTTTTGAATTGGTATCGACGCATGTTTAAATACAAACTCTACGAAAACCCAAAAGAAGAGGTTTCGGACTGGGGACTGAGTGACCAGTCCGAACCGATGGATTTGAGTAAGACTGGGACAATGACTGAGACTGCTGCGGCAGTTGCCGCGATACAGATGGATAACGAGGCTGCCAGGAACCCTTCGATGTCGTCCGTGAACGCCTCTTTGAATGAAGGTGTGTATGCTGCTGCCGGGACCCCTGCACCAAACTCTTTGAATGAATTTGTGTATGACTCTCCAAATTCAATGCCGCTAGTGAACCCTTCTCCGAATGAATATGTGTATGGAAATGCCGGGACTCCTCCAAATTCAATGCCGCCAGTGAACCCTTCTCCGAATGAATCTGTGTATGGAAATGCCGAGACTCCTTCTCCAAATTCAATGCCGCTAGTGAACCCTTCTCCGAATGAATCTGTGTATGGAAATGCCGAGACTCCTTCTCCAAATTCAATGCCGCCAGTGAACCCTTCTTCGAATGAATCTGTGTACGTGAATGCCGAGACTCCTTCTCCAAACTCCATGCCGCCAGTAAACCCCTCTCCGAATGACTTTGTGTATGTGAATGACAATGATTCTTTGACACCTGCTACGAATGATGTAAACATACCTGCTGCTGCGCCCAATTACTTCACTTTTGAAGAACTTTTCAATACTTATAATGAGGAAGCGATGAATCTGTTACAAGCTTTTGATGTATAAAATAAATTCTTCTTTGCAAATAAAGAAGGCAAAAAAAATGGGATCGAAGATTGAACCGTATGGTTTCAATCTTCGATCCCATTTTTTTGCGCCGATTGTATGACCAACGTTGGATAAATAAATGAATGCTTTCTTTTCAAAGTAAATGATTCGTTTGTTAATGGAGGGAGGGGAATCTGATTTTGAAATTTTCTGATGGGGTTCCGGTGCTCAACTCTTTTTGCTGTCGACTGTACTTGGCAGGGAGGTAAGGTACAGTTCCGAGTTCGGGGGCCGGTCGGTTTGGCCCTGTAACTTCAATTTCTGGGCAGGTGTGGGTGTCACCTGGGGGCTCACGATATCTCACGTTAGCCTCAAGCTTGAGTGAGTCGTTGCAACTGCAGATTAGACGATAACAACTCTACATATCAAGCAAAACTCTATGTCATCTACAGGGCTCTGGACTGGATCTCAATTCAAAATAATACTGAATTTACATATATTTTTATCGACAGTCTCTCAAACTTCGAGCCTTTAAATCTGTCAACCCTCAAATATTATAAATTAAAAAACAACTTTCTACACTAATAAACAGAACTTCTCACAGAGCTTGGACACATGCCAGCACATACGGGGATCCCGGGAAATGAACTAGTCGATATGTTGACAAAAGCTGCTACATCTAAACCTGTTATTGATGTGGTTTTGCCTGTCCCACCTTCACACGTTAGGAGGCTTCTAAGAATTAAACTCTTAAGAGATTGCGCAGTTAAAGGTCGTTATAATCATAATTTAATTCCATTTGTTTCTCGTACTCTCCTTCCACTTCCTACACACGTAACGGCATTTTTAACTGGAGATGGTCCTTTTAAATTTTATTTTTTTAAATTCAAGAAATATCCAACTCCTGACTGGGACTGCGGGCACAGGGCAAGACCTGATCATTATTATTATAATTGTCCTCTCACGGCTCAATGGCACCTCAGAAAACCTATTTCCCCTCCTTCAGCTTGGTTATCAAGTATTTTAAAAAGGCCTTCCCTTTTATCTAAATTGTATAAAATTTTTTATTTTGTCTGGGACCTAGCTAAAGATTGATTAAAAAAAATTCTGCCAGTTCTAATTAATAAATATTTTATATCCCCTCACGCTGGGTTTGTTGGTCGTCTTCAAATCCTGAACCATAGTTGTTTTTATCTAGTGTATATTTCCTTTTATAATCTTCTTTATTATATATTGTTTTGTATTACGTCGCCCAATGTCGGCTTAGAACAAGAGGCTCTGGCGGCAACATGTTCTTCTAAGTATTAGTTTGAAATTAGTCTTTTCAACTATACTAGTAAATTGGAATTTTTTCTACAATTAAATTTACTTATTTTATATTTCATATTATTTTTGTTGCTGCCCAGTGTCAGTTTTTTGGCAGTCCGGTATTCGTACCACAGACTGTCATCTTTTAGAATTTTTATATGCACTAATTATTTGTTTTCATATAATTAATTTTATCATTTAATCAGATTAATTATCATATTGTGTTACTGCCCAATGTCGGTTTTTTTCTGTTGGAAGTTCGGTCTTAGTACCGCAGTTTTTAACCTTTATTGATTTCAATAAAGGGCGTTCCGATCGTTCTCGCGGACACTGTTGAGGGTCGGCCGGCCTTTGGATGTCCCGGTCCACTCGCCTGGGCATTGGAGTGCGGAGCGTGCTTTCCCTGCCACAGGAATGGGTCGCACCAAACGAGCCCGTGCGTGTCAGTGATTATCCGGTTGGAGAACCCAAGAGTCTACACTAGATCCCAGTGATCCGATGATTCTGCTCCACTTAGGCTGTCAAGCCTGAGCGAGTATGTATCTATGTATACAGGGAGACGTTTTCATGACCTCCCGAGCTCACGCGTAATCCTCCTTTTCTTCATCTACTGCCGACGGGCTAGTCACGGGCCGAATGCTTTTCTTAGTTTTATCACTGTAGTACTAGCATTTGTCCAATGTACTAAAGGACTGAGCCTCTTGACACTTGGTGACACATCGAGCTTTGGTTAACCTGAGAGAAACTTATGAATACTGTGAGTCTCCGGCGGATACTCACTCGTATTTATAGGTTTCCCAGATGGATTTACCAATGCTTCCGGACATGAAAATCTACAGACATAGTCACTAGCCCTTCTGATATGGATTGAGACAAAAGTGTCGTTAGCAAGCCCGAAAGATTGTGGAAACTTCCTGCTTGAGTGCACATGCCCTTGCTAAGACACTTGCTTGGAGATTACATAAGCTTGTAATCTCTAAGGCCGGACCACCCGACCCCAAGCCTACGAACTTTACCTAACCAAACATAACAACAAAGAATCAAACTTAACAGAAACTTATACTAACCTGTTACCTTACCTTAGCATGCAAGCTCATGATACATGTCTCCAGCCTGCCTACGTCGGTTGAGTTCTGTTCAACCGTGGTCTGCGATCACGAAGAGCTCTAATATATCGGCCAACCCTCCGACGACCAAGGTTACGATCTAGCCGGCTGTATACATTATGGCGTTGTTGGCGTTAAATCATAAGGCCCAACTAAAAGACCGCCTAAAGAACCAATCAAGCACGCTGATTGCTTCAAAAACCTGTGCCTCGCATACACCTGGAGAGACAGTTACGCCATATTGTAAACGCAGAATAAGCCCTTCCGGAAGAACTTTTGCCGTAAGTACCGCCAGACAGCGCATAAGCATGTAAGCTCCAAGGCCGGACCACCCGACCCCGACCCTACGAAATTTACCTTACCAAACATAAGGAAGCGAACCTGGTGGTCGCAGAAGTTACGAAATGCCGTTAGAACTTGATTGACATGAAAGTCGTCCTGCCGTCTGGTAGTGCGGACTATCGGGAAGGATTCACACGTCATTCTAACCGGTCTCCGAGTTGCTCCATTTTTCTTGCCATTCAGACCAAATGGATATTTTTTGGCCAAGCTGTGCGTGACTTAGACCTCCACATGGACCTGTCTGCCCGTGGCGATCTTGGCCAGCGCATCCATACGTTCATTGTAGGCGTGCTCCACATGAGCTTGGATCCAGTGCATGTGAATTTCGACTTTAGTCTGTTTAACCAAGTCATTAATCTCGTCAATCACCCTGTGACTTGGCACTAGGCTATTATGAGCTCGAAGCGCCAATATCGAATCTGAGTGGAATTCTAGACCTAGTCGATGGGTATCAGTAATTACTTCCTTAATCGTAAGGACTTCGGACGCAAAACTTCGGCATCATCTGTGAGTTGGAACTGGCTCTCCACCACGATCTGCCCCTCAGGCACAGTGAAGAACGAACAACCGATGCTGTTGTCCTGCTTTTTATATCTGTGAGCGTAGTATGTACACGTAGTCATAAACTTGCCAAGCAGGGCTTGCAGGGGCTAAAGCCATATGATAGGCCTCCCTGCTTGGTTGAATCTGTACACGTAGTCTTTGGAATGAGGCCCGAAGTCCATCGGATCCACCAAAGGTTCTCACGCTTAGAAGTGGTCTCCAGAGGTCGACTGATTCGGAGTCTAGTCCGGCACTATCAACGGTCTTGTTCAAGCGGATTAGAGAAGTTAAGTCCTTGTCCAGTTCTGCACGCAAGTCTAGGGGAAGTACCCCGGACAAGACGTGGAGCGCATCCGTTTAAACCATGGCATAATACTTTGTCACAAACAAGAGAAGACCTCTTTTCGTGCTAAAGCAACCTGTTTGCAATTACCAATGTCCGTTGTACCAAATAGGGGCCGCATACACGATACTCACTCTGCTACCATAGAGAATAGGCTTTAAACCCCATTTGGCTGTGGTTAATTTTATGCAGAACCTTGAACGCCTTTCTCCAAACTGCGTCCAGGTGAATCGAAAGTAACTACCAAGTAAACTTCATTTTAGTATCAAGAAATATGAAAGAGTCGATTTTAAGTTGAATTCTGCATAATAGCCGAGGCTAACGAAAAAGAAAGGCTACCGCGGTGCTTTACGCAAATCTTTTTTTACAGACCGCGGGAGTCACGTGATGCTCGAATGCACCAATGCAGGTGTACGAAAAGAGCATCACGTCACTCTAGCGGTCTGTAAAAAGATAAGTGGAATGCACTGCGGTAGCCTGTCTTTTTCGTTAGCCTCGATAATAGCGATATTTGTCTGGTTGTCGTTCCATTGATCACATTTCTTATCAGATTTTTATTTTATCTTCATAACGATTCGGCACTGTTTGGTTTTCGAAATGGAATCTCTCATTCCGTTCCTTGCGCACTAGTTTAATTACACCCCGACCTACGTTATACACGGCTGGTGCATGACGTTAAACACGTCACATGGAGTGGATCCGAGGCTAACGAAAAAGAAAGGCTACCGCGGTGCTTTACGCGTATCTTTTTTTACAGACCACTAGAGTCACATGAAGCTCAAATCGACCAATGCAGGTGTACGAAAAGAGTACACGTCACACTAGCGGTCTGTAAAAAAGATAAGTGGAATGCACCGCGGTAGCCTGTCTTTTTCGTTAGCCTCGGAGTGGATCATTTTTACAGGGCGATTGGTGCAAAACAGAGGGCTCGCTGCTTTGCACCAATCGCCGTGTAAAAATGATCCTTTTCATGTGACTATTTAAACGTCATGCACCGGCCATGTATAACGCAGGTCGCGATTACACCCACATTAATCGAGAGATCATCGGGAAAAAAATTAAAACACAAACGGCATTTTCATGTAATCATTGTAGATTGAGTTAAGTAAGGTGGAGTAAGCGATGGGTTAAAGGTAACCCAACCTCCTGTCTCCACTACTCCAGTAACTTGCATATTTATGTAAATTTGAAGCATATCTTTTAATTAAAAAAAAATCTGAAGGTTTTTTTTATAAAGAGCTCTTCTAATGGCAATAAAACCTGGTTAGAAGGAATCGCTATAGTTACTTGAAGTGTCCGTTTTAGCCGGCATAATTGTATTCTTTTCCTACTATGAAATTCTCTCGTTGATACAGGATTTTGTAACAAAATTTTCATGGTCCCAGTGAAAGAAATATCATGCAATTATCCTGTTATGACGGAAACCTGTCTAAAAATTCTCAAAAGAAATTTGGATTGTGTTTATTATTCCTGAAGATTACAGTTTAAGGGAATGCTTAACCGATGATACAGGTTTTCGCCTTTGTTGATCTAAAAATCCCATGTTAATCTATGAGACCATTGAATAGGTTGATGACTTATTATCTAATACAATTGCCAAAGTAAAATTTTCACCATCAAAAAGTAGACATATTTTCAGATTGTATCATCTTTAAAATACTCAATTAAAGGAGGCAATTTTAAAAAGTGCACTACGTCGGCATCAAGACGCCTACTTTCTGATGGTGAAAACCGTATTTCGATAATTATATTAGGTAATGAGCTACCAACAAATTTAATTTTCTTACTTTAACAGAGGATTTCGCGATCGTAGTGAAACTATGAAGCTGTCCTTCATTTTGGTGAGAAATAACAAAAATATCACTTTTTTTTTTAAATTTTTTGTGTAAAAAGTATCAGTACAAAAATACTGAATGGGTTAAAAGTTTTTGACGCAGCACTTTCCCTTATAGCTCTAAGAAACTTAAATATGGGTCTTAATTATGATATCAAATTTTCAGTTGCTATGCTATTAATTAAAAAATATATATGTATTTTTAATTCTTTGCATCATATATTTCACTTAGTTTGCATATGCAAATATACATTTGCACACATTTATCATAGTTTGGATACTATGATGCAAAGTAAACATTTACTAACAAATTTTACTAACAATTTTTATCTTTTGTGTTACGCTATTTAAGATAGCGTTACACAAAAGATAAATCAATTTATTAAAATAAATACATTTCAATACATAATATAGGCTCCGTGAAAGTGTGATATTGAGAGTATTTGAGATTTAAAAGTATTATTTGAATATATAAATATACTGTAGAAGACAAAATTAAAACAATTTTAATTCAATTTTAAAACAAACCTCATAAAGTCACATCAAAGTGTCGAATTTTGATATAATTTATTTTAAAACCCATATTTTGAATTTATGAGAGATGTGAATTAAAAAGCATTGTAAATAAATTTTATAAATCTTTTCATGTTGAAAATAATGAAATAATAATAATAAAAAAATATTTTTTAATTACTAGCATTACGTCACTCAAATTTGACTTACTTATTTTTTTAATTCTTAGCGCCATAAAGTGAAGTGCTGCATCACAAACGGGTCACATTCAATGCTCCCCAAGAAACTCTTTAGCAAGATATGGAAATACGTAATTTACAAAATGCACATTTTTAAAAGTTTTTTTTTGTTTGTTTCTTAGATATAAAAAACAGTGTTAAATTTTACTATGTGAAAAGCTGACCTTCTGAGGAAAAAAAACAAAAAAATATAGCTCTTTAAAACTTTTTATTTTAAAGTAAACATTTACATAAATTTTACTTTAAATTTAAAATATTCTATAATCATTTTTATAAGAAATTCTTCTGTCCTATTTATGCTCATTAGTGGTAATAAAACAAATCAATTATCCCCTGCCCCACAAAATTTCCACTTTTCCTTCTGCTACAATCGTTTTCCATTGGAAAAAAATAAAGAGATATTAATCTAAATTTTCCCTAACCTCCCAAATTTACAGTTCCACTCTCCGAGTATACGAAGAAAATTAAAATATTCTATAATCTTTATTTTTATAAGAAAAAAACTCTTCTTTCCTATTTAAGGGTCCCCTTCACGCACTTGAAAACACCCGCTCGCTAATGCTAATCCTATGGGGCATGATTTTTCTAATATCTCGTTTGAATTTCAATATTTTTAAACGTTTTTTTTGCATTGGATAGCACAGATCCATCTCTATTTCCGCCGTTGATTACTTTTTCGATTTTCTTTACGGATTTTTTTTTACGAAGATACATTCACTTTCGAAACCGGTTCCAAAAGTGAAAGTATCTTCGTAAAACAAATCGGAAAGAAAATCGAAAAAGTAATCGACGGCGGAAATAGAGATGGATCTCTGCTATCCAATGCAAAAAAAATAGTTTAAAAATATTGAAATGCAAACGAGATATTAGAAAAATCATGCCCCATAGGATTAGCATTAGCGAGCGGGTGTTTTCAAGTGCGTGAAGAGGACCCTTAATGCTCTTTGGCAATAAATAATCAAGCATATAAATTATCCCCTGCCCCCAAAATTTCTGCTTTTCCTTTTGCACTCCCCAGCATACAGAGCTTCAAATCCTTAAAACTCTTTATTAAAAAAAAAAAAAACAGTGGTTGCTCACTAATTAAAAAAAAATGAATAATCATCTAAGTTACCCCCTAACCTCCTAAATTTACACTCCCCTTCCACATGTAAAAATTTTCAAAATATTTTAAATCTTTATTTATATATGTACATAAAAAAACTCTTCAGTCCTATTTAATCCTCTTTAGTGACAATAAATTATCACCCTATACCCTCCCAATTTTTTTGCTTCCACCTTTGCCCCTCTCCAACCATCCAGTTTAAAATTTAAAAAAAAAAAACGCAACTGTTTCTTATGAAAATAAATGAATAATTATTTAAATTGCCACCTAGCCTACCATAATTTACGCTTCTCTCCCTTTCCACTCAGCATACAAAAGTTCAGAATCTTTTAATTTTTAGTTTTAAGTAAAAACAGTTGTTGCTCTGCAGTGACAATAAATAAATATCATCACTTATATATATATTATCTCTGCCCCCTCCTCCCTCCAGCATACAAAATTTAAAACTCTTTATCGAAAAGAAAAAGAGTCATATTAATTGTTATCTAGTAACAATAAATAAATAATCATCTAAAATATCCTCCTTCTCTTCCACCTGTTCCATCATAGCACACTGTTTAAAATCTTTAAAACTATTTTTTTTAAAAGCACAGAGACAAAAACAAGGGGTTACTGCCTTCCAAACAACCTAAGGCTCCTTATAAGGGGAGCTGACGCATATCCATTCTGTTTCCCAAAATAACCGCCATATTGCAACCTAGCTCAGCATTAGGAAACCGCCTGAGCAGGTGTTTGCCGTTCCTGTTACTGTCACTCGCTGTCCACTAGTACGGTAAGCTAACCGGTTTTAGCTTGGTTTTTGGTTCGCTGGGTTATTAAATGGCGGTATGATTCAGCCTGTATTATAGGAGCTCTAAAACAACCTAGCAGCTGACATGTGACGTCACATGCCGTGAACCGAGGCTAATGAAAAAAGACAGGCTACCGCGGTGCATTCCACTAATCTTTTTTTACAGACCGCTAGAGTGACGTGATGCCCTTTTCGTACACCTGCATTGGTGGATTCGAGCATCACGTGACTCCCGCGGTCTGTAAAAAAAGATACTCGTAAAGCACCGCGGTAGCCTTTCTTTTTCGTTAGCCTCGCCGTGAACTATCCAAAGGTATGCAATCAGTATAGGCTTTTTTACTCAGTCAGAAATGACTAAAACGTTTCCATTTAAGATACTAATAAGCATAGAAAAATGGTCCCATTTTAAACAATTTTATATAAGAGGCAAAAGTTTTCCCATGTAATGGAAAATGCTATTCGCTTCATCGAAAGCCAATTAATATTATATATTACTTTTTTTTAATCTTCTGAACATTTTCCAAGATATTTTCTGACATTGTGAAATGTTCCCTTTCTCTTAAAAATGGAATTCTAGATCTCAAAATATTTTGCATATAGAAATGCATAAATTTCATGATAGACACAGACAGAAGATATGAGACAAGACTACTTCAAAGAAAGAAGAAAAAACAGAACGATATGTCTATTTTGTTGAGAAATTAAATCACCTCTTTTTTCATTTCCTTTGATCTCAAAATTGCTGTGTATATAGAGTGCCGGATCAAGGGTTAGCTGTGTCACTCAAGAAACTGTCATCTATCACGATTCAGACATCTCCAATATACTCTGACTCAATTGCATAAAGATAAATTAATTAGAAGTATGCGAAAAAGGCTTTTTACTTCACACATTTCCCTTTAAATGATTCAGAGTTACAAATATATTTTTCCTAGTTTGCATTTATTCAATATATCACACCATTATGTTCAAAATGCTAAAAACTTCAACATATATATTAATATTACTACTTATTTGATATTTTTTATTGACATTCCTTATGGTGTATTTTATGAAATTAAGAATCTGATTTGCAATAAATGTAAGTAGTTTTTGATGCATAGGTTTGTAGTATATATTCTACAATTTAGGTTAGTAATAAAATGCATAATGGATGGAAAATTAACTTTCAGCAATTTCAACCAAAAGAATGAAACATACTTGAATTCTTTTGTACAGCCCTGTACTTTACCTACAGATTTTTATACATGCCACATATTAAGCTAAAATTTAATAAATATGTCGAGACTTTTCACTCATCAGAAAATGTTTTATACTCAATCATTCTACATGTAAAACCCATTAAAACATGAATTTGTTTTCCAAACTACAAAACAGCAAATAGATTTGATAACTTTTATTTTATTTAAAAAGATACATTTTAACATTTTAATGTTACAGAATGTGCTATATTTAATCAATAAAATTATAGTGTCATATGTTCAATGAGGACTCAGCCAAAAATTTTTCTACAATCAGCATCTGAAAAACAAGAAAGAAAAATCATGTGTCAAGCATAGATTATGAAACACTTTCCAACACTTCCAGAATACTTTAACAAAACTTCGCCGCTTAATAAGGTAAAGAAGCTAAGTAGACATTTTGGAAAATACATAACACATTTGAAAGTCTGATTTCAGCAATTACTGCCCATAGTCGGAAAGGAATTCCAGTTCTTTTGGACACCCACGTATATGATGTATAGATTTGTATATATTCTGCATGGTATTCTAAAATTAAGTTTAGCAAGATAATAATAATATAATTAAAAATTCTCTTTCAGCAATTTCTATCAATATACGGAAACATACTTTAATTATTTTGTACAGCCCTGTATATTACCTACAGATTTTCATACAAGTCACATATTAAGCTAAAATTAAATTCATGCAAAAATACTCCCAAAACTACTGAATATACATCCAGGAATTACTATTCATAGCCGGCCATGTATCCAGTTCTTTGCATAGTCCTGTATATGATTTTATTTGTATTCTACAAACATCTCTAGGTATACTAAAATAAAATTGAAAATGCTTAGCTCAAGTAAAAACACCTTTAAGCAATACATGCTCATAACTCAGTAATGGTTGCGAATATTTTTGTGTAGCCCTATATATGATCTAAATAATTTATACCCACCACATAGTACAGAAAATGTAGTTAAACTTAAAAATGCATACCACAATTGAAAACACATTTTCAGCAATTATCTCTAATAGACAATACATGGAATAAAGTACTGTTTCAAAATCTTTTGTGTAACCCTGTAAATGAATGATAAATGCTATGCACATAATTTTATACAACAGTCATCTTGTAGTGAACCTCAGTAATGTATATAAATTTCATGATGCTTCAAACAGTGCAACATAGAATAAAGTACAATGCAAACAGTTTTCCCTACAGACAATTATGTAAAATGTAACCAAATTATTTTATGTGACTCTGTAAAAGAATAATAATAGCTTTGCACTCCATATTTTACAGAAAGCATGTATTAGTGCACCTCAGAAATTCATATCAATTTCATTATGTTTTTAACAATGTAATTTTATTAAAATAGGCACAAACTATTTTCCCCATAAACCATAATATAACAGAATCATTTTGAGTGTCGCTGTAAATGAATTGAGTGGTACACATAACATATTCTAAAGTAACCTTTATGTAGTGCATCTCCCCAATAATGCATACAAATTTCATTATGTTTCGAATTGTGTAACACCATTAAAAGACGCCACAAATGATTTTTCTCTATAGACCATAATGTAACATAATACTTCCTGTAAATGAAGTATAAAAGCTACACACTTCATTTTCAATACCAAACATGCCATGGCAAACCGCAATAACATACATCAATTACATGCCAATCTGAGTATATTTACACAAGTTAGAGTTTGGACAGACAAATTGAAGTCATAAATACTTTTCAACTATATTGGAAAGTGTTAAAAAAAGATAACATTCTGCCTATTTAATAATGCATATCTGCCAACCTTCCCTTTTTTATCCAAAACAAATGTATATGTTTCAACTACAAATTTTATTTAAGGAATAAAAAAATTACTACTACACAAAAGGAAAAAAACAATTATAATTTTTAAAAAATAAAAGTATGTATATCTAATTTTTTTTAAATGGAAG
The DNA here is from genome assembly GCA_963931845.1 of Maratus michaelseni. Taxonomy (NCBI): domain Eukaryota; kingdom Metazoa; phylum Arthropoda; class Arachnida; order Araneae; family Salticidae; genus Maratus; species Maratus michaelseni. Next base: position 330,751 of record OZ007599.1, read on the forward strand.
ATTGGCAGCAATGATAATGTGAGCATAAAATCCTTTAATTTAAAATGATAGTAGAAAATGTATATATATATACATATATTATAATTGTTTTTAACACAATCAACCGATTGGAAAATGATTCATGCGAGTAGTAAGTTCCCCCCTTCTGAGCAAAAATGTTTCCAGGTTGGGACTCAAATCAAGAGCCCTTAGCTTCAATTCCCAATGTTCTTCCAGTTGAGCTATCTGAATGACATCCCAGCCAACACAATATGTGCTTAGAACAACCATTTGGTCATGACATCTAAACTCAGGGCTTGAAATTCATTTTTTCCAAGAAGAGGAGTCTCCCTTCCAACATTTATAAATAAAGGGGAGTTGAACTGTTTGGTAGGGAGGAAAAATATCTTTCAACCCTACTACTATTTTACATCACATTTAAAGAATTACATTAATACAGGCATGACAAATTATCATTGAAAAAATTAAAATCGGTGACCCAAAATAATTATGCAAAAGGTTTATTTTTATTTTTAAAAGTAAGAAAGTACTGTATATATATATATATACATTTAACTTTCAACAAATATTATAGACCCTTAACAATTGGGTTGTTAAACGAATTTCTGAATTCAGAGTTTATTCTACTTTAAGTACTGAAGCTTCTTTCACAAGGTAAGCTTGTGACAGGCAGTAGAAGTTAGAAATGCACCTTTTATAACTTCGGAAAAATATCAGAATCTCATGGTTATGCTCTCTTAAATAAAATTCTACAAAATCTGATGTGCCTTCATTTTTAACTACTTGCATGAACAATGCATATTTGGTCTGGTGGCATTATCAATATCCATTTCTAATAGGAATTGCTTTAGCGAAAATAAGAACAAAATAAAGCCAAAACTGGAATTCCTGGTATTTCCTTAGATTGAACTAGGTTCTATGCAATTGAATTTTAAAATTCATTTCTTCTATTGTATAAGAAATGTAGGCAGACTTTAAAATGTCAAGTCCTAATTTCTGTGAATTGCAAGGATCAATTACTTTGTTGTTTCTAAATATGCTTCCTTGGAGTTCGGAAATTTTTTCTTCCTGTGTGCCATAAGATTTCAGTTCTAATCTCATTTTTGTTTAGTGCAGATTCTAAGCTAATTTGGCAGGGCGTAACACTAGGTGGCCCTTACTGCTGTTTTCAGTTGTGGGAGTAAAAATCACAAAATACGTCCATCAATCGTAGGGGTAAAAATCATGAAATTTGCCGATCGTTCGCAGAAAAAAATCACGAATTTCATCTACCTGTCATAGGAAGGAAAATTCTAAAAATTTGTCATTTGTTTGCTTGAAATTAAACCCTGCGAAGTTTGCCAATTGGTTTGGGGAAAATATCACAAAATTAGTCAACTAGTCATGGGAAAATATCGCAAAATATCAGTCAGTTGCAGAAAATATCACAAAATTTCTCAAAAGGAAAAAGTTGTGAAATTCATCAGTTGGTTGTGAGAAAATATCTCAAAATTCATCTAACAGTCAAAGGAAAAAGTTCTGAAATCTGTCAAACGGTCACGGGAAAATATCGTAAAATTCATCAATCAGTTATAGAAAATATCGCAGAATTTGTCAAACTGTCAAGAGAAAATAATTGTGAAATTAGTCAAACGATCATATGAAAATATTGTGAAATTCGTCGATTGCTCGCAGGGAAAAAACAAAAACAAAACATGAATTTTGTCGATCCGTCACGAGACCCCCCCCCCCCCCAGAGAAGTTCGCCAATTGGTCGTAGGAAAAGATTGCAAAATTAGTCAATTGGTCATAGGAAAATATCATGAAATTCATCAAATGATCACGGGAAAATGAAACAAAATTAATCAGTCGCTCATTGAGGAAAATTGCAGAATTCAGATGCAGGGATATATTGTGAATTTCGTTAATCTGTTGTAAGAAGAAACCAAGAAATGCGCGAATCATCTGTGAAAAGTATCGTGAAATTTAAAATTCTTATCAATTGATCTTTGGAAAAATCTTCGATATGTTGTGGGAAAAATCCTACAAAATTCGTAGAGAGAAAATATCGCAATATTTGTCAGTCAGCCACGGGACTTGATTGTTGCTTCATAAAGCAAAATTCCATAAAAAAGGTAAAATTTTTTGGGCAAATTCAAGCCCTGTAAACTATTATTTGAAACAGAACATTAGAATAAACCACAGGTAAAGGAACTCTAACAAACTATGGATGAGTAGTTACACTATAATTATTTTTAACACAATCAACTGTTTGATAAATAATTCATACGAGTAATAATTTTCTCATCTGAGTGAATATTCTCTTAGCTGAGATGTCATCCAGATATCTCAATTAGACGAGCATTGGGCAATTGAAGCCAAAGGTTCTGAGTCAGAGTCCCAGCCTGGACACATTTTCATTCAGATGGGATAATTACTGTTGAATGGATATATACATATAACTACCAAATGAAAAAATTGACTAGTGCTAAAGCTGCTTAAATAAATGTATTTATTAAATTCCAATTGCCGATATTTAATAAAAATATTAAATATTGACAATCAATTATTTTAGCAGTAAAAAAAAATGTGTACCTTTTTAATTTTTAGATCAATTTCTTAATTTTGTTTTAAAACAGAATGAAGAAAATAACAGAAAAACTACTAAATTCATTACCAGCAAAATTTATTGCACTCATTTTATATTTTAAATGAATGATAATTTGACTACCAAAGAAAATTAGGATGATAAAGATATAGAGTGTTCATAAACTGTTTTAACAAAATAAAAGCAGTGATAGTGTACTTCAAGACAAACAGCTTTTGTATAGAAAACAAAGGTTGCAACCCACTTATTGAGCCAAATATACAGGATATCTCTTTACCAAAAAGGAAAACATTGAAATGATACTTACACAAGTTTACTTTGCTTTCTGCAAAATGTAATGAAATCACAAAAGTGCTGGAAATGGTCACCATTTATGTTCAAAGAATACTGGGCTAGATCCTTCATAATTGAAAAGGTAGCTGGCAGTATATATGATGTCACTGTCTGAATTATAATACATCTCCAACACTTCCATTGATACCATTGCATTTCACACAAAGTAAAGTTAGTCTATTAAGAAATTTGGTAAAATATCTTCATTATTGCAAAAGTTAAGAAAAAATTGGATTGGCTTGAAGTAAGGAATTGTATTTTTAAGTGAAAAAGTGGTTTGCAACACTGGTTTTCTATACAAAAAATATTTGTCTTCATGAGTATTAACACCTCTTTCATTTTTTGACAATGAAGCTCGAACTCATTCCTTTAATAATACTAAATATATCCTTACTATTAACATTTAATATTAAAAGCAATTAGAAAGCACTTCATAAATTAATGGGAGGGGGGGGGGGGAGTTTAAAAATGAAAAGAATAACATGACAAAAGATAGTCGCATCACAAAAATCTTAAACAATATAAATAAACAATACAATAACAAATAAATACATACTTTTGGCAAAACTTTCTAACTGCTAGATGAGTTACAATTGAAAAGAACCTTCTTCTTTTTACTCGCCAGTATTATACATTTCATCAGTAGTCGAAAAAACATTGCTTGCGTATATAATCCAAATAGACTAATATACGGCAAGCAATATTTATTCAACTGTGCCAATTTCTATGAGAACATGGCATTTAAGCTGCAGTAGTAGTGACGTTTGTCTAAATGATGAGCAGTTTGAAGATGTCGGCATTTCAGAGATGGCTCCTAGGAATGCCACGTGAATGTCACTGACACGATTGCAAAAACAGTGGTGTGACGACGACGAGCTTTTTCTCTTGGTTTTATATAGATGAGAGAGAGAGAGGTGCCAAGCTAGGTCAGACTATGTCCTTGTGGTGTCTCATCAAATAGAAGCTGCCCACCTTTCACCCAGTAGTGCCTTTGGGTCCTGGTTTGGTGTCTACAGTTTCCCAGTGGGAATAAGTCAGCAAAAAACAAAATTGGCTCTAAAACAGAAAAGATTTCAGATTTTAAAAGCTTGGTTCAAGTAAAAAATTAATAAAGATAGAAATATTTTATAAAATTTTCAGTTTAATAACAATATGCAAATGAATTAGAGTTATTAACAAAACAGGCACATATTTATCCAACCATGAAAGTGCAAAATAAGAAACAAGAGGAACATATCGCCAAGTTAGTTACCTATGTTATCGATGACGTAGGTCACTAACTTGGGATTGGGCGTTTATCTGTAGTCTGTAAAACTCCATTGCTGGGAAGGGAAAAAGTAAAAGCTGTTCCTTGAAGCCAAAAATATTTGTCGAGGGCACAGAAAAATACTTTTATAACTGGACGTGGACGGGGGATCGTTGATTCCAAGATGTATGGTTGATCACTGAAGTATGAAAGACAGAATATAGTATCTGACTCACTAACAGTCATATTAATAAAATTTATTTGTGAAAATTATATTATATTTTTTATCCTGTTTTCCAACACCGAATTCAATATAAAAAAATATTCTAAAGTTTGTTAGAATAAAGAATATAGTTATAATACTTTACAATAAGAGCTTTTAGACTGTGTCACTCTGTCAAAACTTTTAAACCTTTTAGTGTTCTGTAATTTAAACAAAATTAATAATTTTCACATGAGCAGGTTACAATAGATTTTTTTGTAAATATACAAAGATCAAAGTGTGTTTTATTTGTCGAGGTGGTGCCATCCGAGTTTTATGGGCAAGGAATTTAAAATTGTGCTGAATATTTTGAAATACAAAAACATTTTTTATTTTAAGTTAAAACTATTTATTTTGATATTCTAGCATGTATGCACATTTCTAATTATAAGACGCATAGCTGAGATACTCATCTGAGAGAGGATTTAAATGATGTATTGTGAATCAATTTATTCTTTTATATAAATCAGTTTCCAATACATGAATATGTGTAAAAGATAATTTAAAGAAAAAAAAATAATAAATTTACCATGCAGCTATTTTAAGGCTTCATAACAGGAGTCCACTGTTCTGTTTATAATTTAAATAAAAATACATATATGAAGTTTTTCAATCGCTGCATTCTGCAATTATTTTGTCTATTGGTGTTTCTTTTTAATTGTCTTTTTCATGTCACGTAATCATAATACCACCTTTTTATAATTATTTTTAACAAGTATTTTGCAAAGAGTTTCATTACTCCATTCCTTTTAAAAGTAAATTCCTTTGTGGGGTCCTGTGTCCCTGTCTGCCCTGATTAAATAGATCATCCAATCATTTATCTACTATATTTAAATATTATTATCTATTATTTATCTATATGTTCTCACCCCCAATTATAATCTCTGTTTTATAGTAATTTATTTTTTTTTCTTTAAAAAACTTTTAAAATGATCAAAACGAGAGCAAAATTATTATTTTTTTTTACAAAGAAGAAAATTTTGAATTGAGCGGAAAGACGCAAGCAGCCGCTCTGTTTTCCGGTCTTGATTAGTTTTATTCAAAACAAATCTATTTAGAATAATTTAAAAATTGCAAAGAATGCCCTTTTTAAAAAAAAAAATTTCTTTTAAATAAATCTGTTCTGAATGGTCAGCAGCATCTAAAATAATATATAAAATAGAATTTACAATTTATCCAGCCTTTAATAAAATATTCAACAAAGAAGGCATGCCATATGCTGTAGTAATTTAAACTGCTCTCTGTCGATTTACTTATTTATTTATTTTTCAATCCATATGTGTAACAGAACTTTCTGATATATAAAAGACTAAAGCTGAAAATAAAAGAAAAACTTGAAGCAAAAAGAAACGGGTACACACACACATTTAGAAAAAAAAATTCTTTGTGTTTTATTATGATTCACATAAAAATAATCGAGGTAAAAATTAAAATAAACTAGTCAGATGTGCCAATCCCAAAACTTTCTTCTATCTCATATATGTTAATACTTCAAAATTAGCTTTCACAGTGCCAAAATTAAACGACAATCTATGCCCATCATGATGATTCTAAAGGTATAAGGTTTTTTGAATTGTGTGCATTTAAAAATGAAATATAGGCATCATATTTTCCAAACAAATCATTGAATTTTGCCACCCAACTTCTTAGATGTCTGCAACCAAAATTCACAACCCAAAGAGCATAAAAGTGACATTTGTCGGGCAGTATACACTCAAGCCTAATAAGGATCTATTTATGTGAAAGTGTAACATAATATATGAGTTTTGATGAAATTCCATGTATTAATTTTTTAGATTAGCTATCGCGAAAATCGTGAAAAATGCATTATAGCAGCGCTACGTGATTTACACGAAAACCTAATCAGCACCAACTTATGTCAATGTGTAACAGAATATGAAGTTTGATGAAATTCCGTTCTTGAGATATGACTATCACTAAAGTGGTGTAAATTCTGAAAAAGGCAGCATAGCAACGCCACCTGTGGATCGATTTACATCAAAACCTACTAAGCAACAACTTATGTCAACGTCTAACTGAATCTGAAGTTTGATGAAAATCCGTGCAATAGTTCTTGAGGTATGAATATCGCTAAAATAGTATCATCACCAATTTTTATAAATGTCTAACTGAATATAAAGTTTATTTTTTTAAATTCCATGCTCTAGTTCTTGAGACAGAGCACCTACTAAATTTCTCTTAAAACAGTCAAATAGTATTCAGGATCTTCTAAAACATATAAATCCATTGAAAATCGGAATTTGTGTTTTTTTGCTCGAATTCAATACTTTCTTCTTGTAAAGATAGAAGAAAGTAAGAAAAAAAGAGACACGTACAACAATAAAAGAAACATCTGAAATATTTCCAAGGCTCAACTAACCTTACGAACACCGCAGCAATACTATTCAGATGAAAAAATTTCTTGTTTTTTTTTTTTCTTTTTTACCAATTATTAAAGCATTTGTAGTAATACTATATTAGAGATCTACACGATCCAGGAGTTCCAGGCTCGGGTCTTGTCCAACCCGAAAGAAAGCTATCTTTGTCCGGCCCACTGAGCTCTAATATAATATTTATCCTATATAGCTCAGTGGTCCGGCCCGGCATAAAAAATAAAAGTTCTTCCCGGTTCGACTAAATGTCTACAAAAAAAATTCCTCTTTTCCTTAATATACAATTAAGATTCTTTTGATGAATACTGCATACATATTTATGAGGAAATTTTGCAGTATATTTTAGATTACTATATGTTCACAAGCCATTAGAAAACAGAATAACAACATTAATAATTATACTTAGACACTTAGTCTATTACATTCAAATATAGAGATTTAAAAATAATGTGGTTTAGAAGAAAAGAAAAAAACATGGTTAAAAACATCATAACTTTAGTTGCTCTATAGTTAAAAAAAAGTAGATTTGAAAATATTTTTCAATAATTTATTAAAGTATATTTCTAAAGATTCCGTTAACAGAAGTTCATTATCGCTATTACTATTTGTACAAAACAAATTGCTTGCTCGACATGTCCTGGGAACAATTAAGCCCAGTTCCGGCCCAGCCCTATGTAGAATAAAATATAAGCCTGATCCCGGACTGTCCGAGTCTGCTGAAAATATTAAGTCCGGGTTCAGACACGATGTCCTGTGACGATTTCTACGCTGGACATGTTATATATCTGTATCGATGTCGCTGATGTTTAGTTCGATCCTTTTAAATTTGCTATATTGGGCCAGTTCCGGCCCAGCCCTATGTAGAATAAAATATATGCCTGATTCCGGCCTGTCCGAGTCTGCTGAAAATATTAAGTCCGGGTTCAGACACGATGTCCTCTGACGATTTCTATGCTGGACATGTTATATATCTGTATCGATGTCGCTGATGTTTAGTTCGATCCTTTTAAATTTGCTATATTGGGCCAGTCGGCCTGCTCCGGTCAATTTTATTTTTTCATCGGCCTGGCCTGTTAAAAAAATTGTCTTTATTCTGCCGGCGCGGGACCGTGCAGACCTCTATACTAATGTCATCAATGAACGCCTATTCGATTTATCGCCTGGTGCCAGGACTGGCCCAAGGAGCGCCTAGGGACCTGCCCATGCCCTCTTTTCATCCCATAGGATTAGGCGAGGAGTTAGTTCCCATATTTTTAGGGTGAAAATAAAAGTTTTCATTTGTAGTTTAGTAATAAAGTGTACAGTGAAAAATTAAAAATGTTACATAAACTATGAAAAAATTTGTTCATGGTTGAGCGCCTAGGGACCTGCCCCCTAGGCCCTGCCCATGCCCTCTTTTCATCCCGTAGGATTAGGCGAGGAGTTAGTTCCTATATCTTAAGGATGTTGGTCAGTGAGATCTTCAATTCCTCTACTAATATTAAATCTATGGGCATGGAATGCATTAATATATTTGTAAAACATCTTCCTAGTAAAATAATATGTTTAACTTAGTTTTTCTGTGTACTTTTCTTAAAAGATGTCTGTAGTTAACTTTATTTTCCTAGTGAGGCATTTAAAAAGTACAAACACATACCATGACCATTTAACATTACCAGGGGTAGGGAGATCTTACTGACTAACACCTTTAACCATTAATAGATCACAATTAATTTGACACTTTTCCATTATACCAACACCATTGCCCCTAAAGCGCAGAGCACAAAAAGAAACAACTGATTAAAAAAAAAAATTGTTGTATGAAACTGAGCATGTGTCTTAACATTATAGTAAAAGAATTAATTTTTTGAATGAAGCCATTGATGGTTTTTTGAACAAAAACTTTTTCTATGCGTAATTCTAAAGTCCTGAAGCAATTTTATTGCATCTTCTTCATCATTAGGTACTTCCAGATTAGTAAAATATATCTCAGCATCAGTATTCATGTAAGTTATAACTTAAGAAAAATTTTCAATGCAAAAAATAGCAAATTAAAATGTTTTGTGGGGTTACAACTACATAATAATTATTGATCCGTAGATAGCTCAGGTAATCTTTGGACAGTATATTTAGGTAAAAAAACTAAGATGATCATTTCGTATTCAATAAAACTTGGATTAAAACTTAACAAGTAATATTTATTTACATTTAGAACAAAAGTGACTGGCAGCAGTTGGTGCACTGCGCTTACGTCTCAAGGAAAACATCTCTACTGGCGGGAATCCGCTCTGCGCATCCTCCAGCCTTGAGCGCTCGGCAGCGCCCCCCTGGATAACAAAATGTTCTACAGAGGAAACAATTATTAATAAAAAATGATTCATGTTCAATAAATCCCCATTTACAAAAATTACAAAAGGAAACAAAAAGTTCACAAGATGCAGTAACACTTACCACCCTGTTACATTTTAAAAAATATGCAAAAAACACTATTATCCGTTAAATTTTTAAATATTTTTCAGAATAAAAATAATTCTGGCCTGGTCACCTTCTCCCAACTTTTATGCATCTTCTACATTTTTTTAAAAAATCTTTTTCATTCGGTCTTCTTTAGAGAGTTTTTTACTCTAAGCTCAATTTCACATATTTGAACTCTGTCGATCTTATCTAAAGATGCTTCCATGTTAGATCCAGAGAAAATACCAATAGCTTTGAATACCTTTCTTCTGCTCAGCATACCATCATTGAAACAAATAAAAAATAAATGGGACTTTTCAAGCTGGTAATAATCAGTGTTAGAGAGTTAAAAGGAGCATAAATATATATTTGTAATCTGCAGAATCTTTCTCTTAGGTATTTGACAATGCAGATCCCAGTCGCCTTAAGTGCCTGAATTCCAAGGTGTCAAGATTTATCACTGGTCATTATGTCTGAATTACATCTTTAAAGTCAAACAAATTTTTCCTCATAGTCCATAATGCAACAGAATTATTCCATGTGTCCCTGTACATGAACTATATACTACACTCCATATTCAATAGCAAATGTCAATAACATATAAAAACTACATGGCAATCAAAGTATAATTTACAACATATAGAACATGCAGGGGTCGATGCAGGTTTTTTTTCTTGGGCCCATTTTGTGAAAAGTAAAGGTTATTTTTGTGAAATTTTATTATATTTTTGTGAAAAATAACATTTTGTAATGAGAGTCGAAATCCAGCTACTCAAATTCGAACCAAGCGTTTATTAACAAAAACTTTTTAAAATACTTTTACTGAAGTTTTCCTCTCTGGTGATTTTGTTTGTTTACAAATTATACATTTTAAAAGTCAAAGAATAATAAATAAATAATAAATAGTAAGTTTTTATAAAATGGAATTTTGTGAAAGTGCCTATTTTGTTAAAAGGAATTTTGTGAAGGAGCCCATTTTATCAAATTGAATTTTGTGAAGGGACCCATTTTATTAAATTGATTTTTGTGAAGGAGCCCTAAATAGGCCCCAAATTTTGTCTGGATCGACCCTTGACCAGGGGCGTAGCGAGCGGGGGGGGGGGGGGGGCAGCTGCCCGCCCAATGTTTGGTAAAAGGATTCAGTCGGCTTATCAGCAGATTTAATTAGTGTCTCTGTAGCATGTCAGTAGGCCGATTAAAAAAAACAATTCGGAAAAATTCTGGTTGGCAGGACTTTAAGTATTCAGAATGCATTTTACTACACCCTTACAATCATATGGCAAAAGCTAGTCGGTCTGTCAATAGATAGGTTATGAGTAAAAAAAGTAATGGTTTCAATAGGCCTATCTGGTCAGCCGGTATGAAAGTCACGTGTTCTGTCACATTTTCGAATCACATAAATAGCTAGTCGGCCTACCCACTGAAAAAAAATTATCATGTATAAATCTTGTCTGCAGAGCCGGAAATGTTGGACATATACTATACCTTACCCACACATGGGTAAAGCTAAGTCAGCCGTCGATACATAGGCCAATAGGGGGGAAAAATGAATCTGATCTATTGATTTGAAAATATCAGAAATTTGTCCTACAGTAACACTCGCAACTTACTTAGTTAAAAACTATCAATATATAAACTAGGTCGACCGAATGCGAAAGTCGCTTAAGAAAATTCAAGAAATTTTATACTTGATACATAGTAGGTTCTAGCAACGATATGATGTTTACGCCCTTTGAAACTGTTTCAGGAACGTTTGGAAAATAAAAACGAAGAATTTTTAAAACTATTTAAAAAAATAAAATGAATAAATTAAAAAAATATGCGTGCATTTAACATTTAATACCTATTTTTTTTTTTTTTTTTGATAAAACTATAACTAAATTTATATGCTTGTGCCAACATAACATAATTACATAATTTTCACTGATTTTTCACTTGTTATTATAAAAATTAGAATTGGAGCCTTTATTAATTACTTAATATTTATTGTATACCCTGATTACAGTAATTTCCGGCGTATAATCCGCGGATCAAACAATTATGTTTCGACCCAGAAATTTTATTTTATATAATGGAACATACTAGATCGCTGTAAATATTTTACTTCGATTATTAAATAAAATATCTGGGTCTAAACATAATTGTTTGATCCGCGGATTATACGCAGGAAATTACGGTACATGTTAGCGATTACTTTTTTAAAAACTAAATCATACGTAAGAGGAATTATTTTTTAATAAAGAATTCAGAAAGTAGAGGATTTCAGGAAAAATTAAATTATCAAAAGTAGTTTTATGGTTAAAAAAAAAAAAAAACTTGAAGAGATTGTGGAACATTAACACGTTTGCTCTTAAAACAATATAAATAGTTCAGCGTTTTAGACCCGTAACTACCACCGGGGCACTGCCCTGGGGCCCCAATCTGATCGTTAAAAAAATATTATATTTTAATATCTAATCTAACTTCCTATAAAATACCCAGCACCTAGCTAAAAGTTAATAATAATTAAAAAAATCCATCAAAGTGCTAGAGTAAATGATTTTGCGTGTCCGTTCAAATACTCCATACGCTTCGCATGCAAAATGCAAAAGCATCTCTAGAGCAGACAGCAGAATGTCGAGTCGAATGTGTCATGTCACGCCAGGTGCCTGCCGAGTGATGAGTCAAGTGCAGGCTAGGACGTGCAGTGAGCTAGTGCTATTCATGATGAGTCATTCGTTTACTATCTGCTCATCAATATTGGACTGTCAGAGCAGTTGAGAGTCGCATAGTAGTGATAGTACGATAGTTTATTACTTAACCCCTTCCTTTCGTGACGACCGTCTTTTACGGAATTTTTAATCTTTTACCACCGGTTTTTCAAAACAGAAATTTTCGCCTAATTGAATAGCAGAAATCTTGTCATTAACCCCTTGTGGACGAGCGACACGTATACGTGACGCATAAGATGCTCAGAATCCTCGATTATTCCCACCAGTTACTTTTTATTGTAAGTTTTGACTTATTTAATATCAGAATTTCTGTGATTCAATTTCGCGAATATTTCTGTTTTGAAAAACCGGTGGTAAAATATTAAAAATTCTGTAAAAGCCGCTTGTTGCGAAGGGGTTAAATAAGGCAAAGCTTACAATAAAAATTAACTGGAGGGAATAATCGAGGATTCTGAGCATCTTATGCGTCACGTATACGTGTCGCTCGTCCCCAAGGGGTTAATCTTACTTTGCTTGTGTTGAGATAATAGTTTATATTATGAAACGAATTCGGCACCAGCCAAGTGGAAATAAAACAAGAACGAAAAATCATGCGTCAAGCATAGATTATGTAACACTTTCCAACGCTTCCAAAATAATTTTACGAATCATACTATTTTATAAGCTAAAAGATAACATCTAAGTAATCCGAATACTTTATTCAGCCCTGTATAGGATCTATAGATTTGTATATATACTACATAGGATGCTAAATTTTAGTTCAGTTAGGAAACACGTAGCACAGTTTAAAATTCTCCGTCTGGAGTTAAATAATACGGAAATGTGTTCCCGAACTTTTGTACTTCCCTGTATAGGATCTACAGAATTTATACACACCACGTAATATACAAAAAGCGATTTAAAATTAAAATCGCATTCAGTAACTTAAAACGCACTTCCAGGAATTATTGTTAACATACAGTAGAGAATTCTTTTGTGTGTCCCTGTAAATGAACGATAACTGCTATACACACAATATTCTGTAGTAAGTCTCTTGTAATGAACCTTATATAAATTTCAATGCGTTTAAAATAGTGAAACATTATTTAAATAAACCGCAGACGATTTTTCTCCATAGACGTAATGTAACGGAATTCTTTTGACTGTCCCTGTAAAGTAAGTATAAGTGCTATGCACACCCTATTCCATATTAAGCTTCTTCTAATGCACCTTAGTGATATATATAAATTTCAATGCGTTTAAAGTATTGAAACATTATTTAAATAAACCGCAAATGATTTTTCCCCATAGACCGCAATGTAACGGAATTCTTTTGAGTGTCCCTGTAAAAAAACTATAAGTGCTACACACTTCCGTTGAAATAGGGAACATGCTATAGATAACGATTATAACATATAAAATTTGCAGGGCAATCCGAGCATATTTACGGGAGTTAGAGCACGGACAGACGGCAGACGGCAGACGGCCAGACGGCCAGACGGCAGACGGCCAGACGGCCAGACAAACCGAAGTCATAAACACTTTTCAACTAGGTTGGAAAGTGTTAAAAAGACAGACTCTAAAAAGAAGAAAGTTGGAGGCTGCAAAAAGTTCGAAGAAGTTATCAACATGGCTAGAAAGTAGAAACCACTCGACAGGGAATGGTGATAAGAAAGGTACGAGCAGGGAAGACCGAGCTATGCTCGGTCAAAATTAAATTTGAATTCAAATATCATGATCCATGACCAAAATGACCCACTAATTGAATTTTCCCGAACATGTGACTTAGCCCAACAGTCTTCTCGTGCCCGAAAACCATAGGATGCAAAAATTAGTGTAAATTGAGCCGCTTTTTAGATCTTGACCCACAATGACCCAGAAATGACCCACAAATTGAATTTTTTTGGACATGTGACCTAGCCCAATGATTTTTATCGTGCTCGAAACTCGTAGGACACAAAATTTAATCAAAATCGTTAGAGCCGTTTTTTAGATAAAATTAATTTGACCCGCGTTGACCCAAAAATGACCCACTAATCGAAAGTTCTCGAACATGTGACCCAGCCCAATAGTCTTCTCGTGCCCGAAAATGGTCGGATACAAAATTTCGTCAAAATCGTTTGAACCGTTTTTTAGATACAATTAGCTAGACCATGACCCAAAATGACCCACTAATCGAATTTTCTCGAACATGTGACCTAGCCCAATGGTTTTCTGGTGCCCCAAAACGGTAGGATACGAAATTTCGTCAAAATCGTTAGAGCCGATTTTAAGATAAAATTTGCATATATAACCACACACAAGATTTGCTCGTATTAGAATATATGATGAATGGTTTGCTTTAATCAGTGTGATGTGTAATTCATGTAAAAATAGTACAATCAAACTTGAATAATTCGAACGTGTATAATTCGAAAACGTGGATAATTCCAATGTTTCTGTCGGTCCCTTGACATTCCTATAAAACACAATCAGTGGTGGATTAAGCACTCAAGAGTCCCCAGGCGCAATTAAATTTTGAGGCCCCTCCAAATATTTTCAGTACCCCTATAGTTTGCATTTTTTAGTTTTACAATTAGAATTACTGAAAGTGTATGTTGTTAATTCCATGACGATATTATCTCTAATTGGAATATAAAGTTCAAATTATTTTCTATCGCATGCTAATAAAATCAATATTTTAAGTACTTCCCATTCATTACATTATCATAATTTTTAGAACTAAGAGATCACATTTTTATTTAGCTTCTATTTTGAAAATCAATATGTTCTATTTACTAAACAATCACTTCATTCTATCATTCTAATCAAATGTGTTTTTCACAAATATAACTGTAGGATTTCTTCTTATCAAAACATATTTTTTTTCCAGTAAAGTTTTTGTTAAATCTTTTAAATAATTACTGAGTTATATCTAAGAAACATTTTAGTATTACAAAATCATATATTTTATTTTTAACTATCAATTATAATTAATCAGTTAAAATTAATTGTAAAAGCTGTTAATTAAGAAATAATGCGACAGATTGACTATTTTACATTAGTCGGATTTGAAACATTTTTGAGTCTGTCAATCTTGCCTTTTGCCCCCCCAAAAATTTTCTTTCGCTACGGCCCTGCCCTTGACATGGCCGACAAACTAAGTAAAACACTTTTAACTATGTTGGAAAGTGTTAGAAAGGAAGAAGTTACAATTGAATATTAGTACTCCCTTAGTTATAAGAGTAAATAACTAAATCATAGTGTAATAAACTCCAATTTGAATAATTTATACAAAATTTTTTTTGGAATTTATTTTTTTTATAAATAATATATCTTAATAGATAATTTATCAATCATATGCATTTTAATACATCTAATTATATACGAAGTAGATCTGGCAGTTGTGAGAATCTTCATTGCAATACTAGATGGCAGGGGTCATTACCATCTATTACATAATTTTTTTCCTTGGGGCCCAATTTTTGAAAAGTAAAATTTATTACATAAAATAACATTTGTAACAATCTGAAAAATAACATTTTTTTAATGAAATATGAAATTCAGCTACTCAAAACAGAACCAAACTTTTATTAATAATACTTTTTTTAAGTCCTTCTGCTAAAGTTATCATAAAGTTATTTTGTTTAGTTTGCAAATTACACATTTTAAAACCAAACAAAATAAAATTAATCAGTGAACAGTATGTTTTCATGGAATGGAGTTTTGTGAAGGTGCCTATTGTATAAAGCTGAATTTTGTGAAGGGGTCCAATTTATTAAATGGAATTTTAGTGGAATAACATGGAATTTCAGTGAAGGCTCTAAATAGGCCTCAAATTTTGTCTGAATCAATGATCTTTCATAAGAATGATTCACAAAATGGAAAGCAAACCATATTAATATAGAAAAGTTTTTTAAAAAAAGGTAATATAACCATTAAATAAAAATAATACATGTTTAAATTATATAAATTATAAAAGGAAAATCTGTAAAAACTGAACTCCAGCTGTATTCTAAATCAAGCAGAAATTCACTTAAACAAATAATTCACATTATTTTTAGATTATGTACTTTTCATTAATGAATCTTCAAACACACACTTCATACTTTGTATAAATTATCAATCCACATTTTTTTTTTCTTTTTAAATATTTAAGTATAAGCAAAGTTGCTAGCAAGTGACCAAAATCTAAAGCAGCATTTCATTCATGCATCTTTAACGAAACTAATGTCCCTTCATAGATTAAAAAGCGCTAAGCAAAATACAGAAGACAATTTAAAATAATAACACTTAAACTAATCTACAAATTAACAGAAAAAATATATCTCCAAGAAAGGTGTGCTAAAAATAAATAAACCCCATAAACTAAAAATAAAAGATAAGTAATACAGAGTTACAATACAAGAACTTAGATTGTACTACAGCTACATTCTAAAATACAGAAAAACTAAAACATATAAACACTAGTCTTCTTAGAATGTGAACTTATATAAAGTTTAATTAACATTACATTACATATATTAATAAAACTAAAGCTTTTTTACAAATCGGAAAACTAACCATATACACAAATACATAATATTAACATATTATACAGATGTAGAAATTAAACATATGAAATATTTCAACAGGAATGATCCATTGAACCTAAAGTATCTTTCTAAATTACACAGTATCTAGAATTAGATTAAACAAATAACTGCATTTAAACAACACAGAAAAATTAACTTATAACTGATGTAGATTTTAATCTGAAAAAAAGTTTATAACATACGAAAGATTTGAGCAGGAAGGATCAATCGGACCAAAAGCATCCTTTTAAATTACACAATCTGAACTTAGACAAATAACTTCATATTTAAATACAATATATATATATATGTACTTGGTGATTTTGGGTGAAATAAAGTTTATAACATACGAAATATTTGAGCCGGAAGGATCCATTGGATCTAAAATATCCTTCTAAATTAAACAATAATCTAAAATTAGATTAACAAATAACTGCATTTAAACAACACAGAAAAATTAACTTATAACTGATGTAGATTTTGATCTGAAAAAAAGTTTATAATTTATAGCATACGAAAGATTTGAGCAGGAAGGATCCATTGGATCAATGTCCTTCTTTCTAAATTAAATTAAACAAATTAATAAGTGCATCTAAACAACACAGGAAAATTAACTTACCACTTATGTTCATCTTGAGCTGAAATAAAGTTATTAAATATTTTTTTAGGAAAAAAATAATCCATATTCAGTCATACCGGCGAACGAAGCAACCACAACACGTGTTATGACGAATAATAGAAAAGAAATGACAAATGAAACAATGAAAGGTAATGTAAGCAATTGCCAAAATACTGCGCCAAATATAGGGTTGCTGCATAAAAACTCGCCACGGAAACTTCCTGAATTTAACGTAGTCGGTCTGCACAGGATTGAACTCGAGAGTCGAGAACAAAACATGGCGGCGAAAACGAAGCTGATAAAAGAGACGTTGCCACGCAAAAATGCTCAATTCCTGAATTCAGGAAACTATTAGCGAAAAAGCTGGGTTTTCCCAGGAATCTGATAGATACCTGTAAAAACCTGAGACGTTTCCGGGTATAATATGTAACATTACGGAATTTTTTTACAGTGTATACATGTAATATAAAATTCTATATAAGACATTATCAGTATGATCATGCCTGAATCCTGTTTTAACTGCAGCATTGGTTAAGAGATCAATGAAAGTTTTTTCGAGACAAGCGCTGACTGTGTCACAAAATGTTAACTAAATGGCTGATATAAATCACAGTCGAAATATTTAGAGTATTTGCAGTCGTACAATCGAGCTGAGTAGTGGCAACAGTTCCCAAAGATGTTTCTCCGAAGCATTTAGGAGACTGGGTTTGAGACAAACAGTTTATTCCATACTAATGCACAACTCCACATAAACACAACTTCAATAGAAGCTTTAGACCCGATTAGATCTATTAAAATTTACTGAAGAAAATCTAACGATGCGTAGAGAAAGGACTTCTCAAGTGACGAGGTTATTTGGACCCTTCGGAATGCGTAAAAATTTGCCTTCCAAACCAGTGTATGCAGTATAAGTATAAAAAAGATTTAGCTCAAAGTTGCATTGCGTTCTCTAAGAAACCAACGAAATCTGTGTTAGGAGGGAAAAAGGGGTAGTAAGAAGTGCGGCGTGCTCGCCAGTGATTGAAAAAGTGGGCCAAAAGGAGGTGCCATTGATGTCGTGTCGTAACTCTTTCTTTTAGAGCAGAATTTTAGAAAAGGTGAACAGTTTACGCGGGAGTTAAAATGAATCATGGGATATGGAATGATAATTTTAATAAAAAATAAAAATGGTGTTATAAAATGTTCCAAAAAAATAAAAATTAAAGTATAAAGTATGAAGAAATAAAACAGGCAGACCTGCCAACCTTTGAAAATGAGAAATAGTAGCACACCAAATTCAAATTTATCTGAAGGTTGGTTGGTTGGTGGCTGTTTTTTACGCTGCAAATTTTAAGCGAGAAAATCAGGGGTGATTCTGAATTTAAAAAAAAATTCCGAAATTCACAGCAAATTTTCTGAAAAGTTACAACAGGGGGGTCCACTCCCGCCACTATTTTTTTGCGTCCCTTTGACGAAATTTGTGTTTATTCAAGATCTTTTGGCGAAATTTGCAGTTTTTTCGAGATCTGTTTATAAAATTTGCATTTTTTTTCGCAATTTTTTTTACGTTGACAAAATTTGCCGTTTTTTCGCGATCTTTTGACGAAATTTGACGTTTTTCGCAATGTTTTTGACGAAATTTGACGTTTTTACGCGATTCTCTGACGAAAGTCATGTTTTTCCCGCGATCTGTTGACAAAATTTATCGTATTTTCGCAATCCTTTGACGAAATTCGCCATTTTTCGCAATGTTTTTGAAGAAATTTGTCGTTTTTTCGCGATCTTTTGACGAAATTTGCCGTTTTTCACAATGTTTTTGACTAAATTTGCCGGTTTTTGGCGATTTTCTGACGAAAGTCACGTTTTTCCTGCGATCTGTTGACAAAATTTGTAGTTTTTTCGCGATCTTTTGACGAAATTTGCCGTTTTTCGCAATGCTTATGACGAAATTTGCCGTTTATTTGCGATCTTTTGACGAAATTTGCCTTTTTTGCAATGTTTTTGACGAAATTTGCTGTTTTTTAACGATTTTCTAACGAAAGCAGGGATGAGATTCCCAAAAAAAGCTGAAAACTGCACAAACGACATTTGAGCAATAAGTTATGAATTTCAAGCGCAACAAATATTATAATTGCTACTAAAAAAAAAAAAATATTTTTAACTAAAATAAATATATATAATATAAAAAATCGCGTTTTTACGGCGATCTTTCGGCTAAATTCGCGTTTTTACGGCGATCTTTCGGCTAAATTCGCGTTTTTACGGCGATCTTTCGACGAAATGCGCGTTTTACATCAAATTAGCTGTGAGTACATTAAAAATAAATTATCAACAAGAATTAGGTAGAAATTATTTACTTACTCTAATTAAAAGTCTATTTTACTAAGATACAGCACATTAATAAAATCCTTCAATGGAATGAACATTTTTTTAAATTGAAATTTTGAAAAATAGTAAGATACTTTTCTTGAAAGAGCAAATCAAGTATGTGCT
The DNA here is from genome assembly GCA_963931845.1 of Maratus michaelseni. Taxonomy (NCBI): domain Eukaryota; kingdom Metazoa; phylum Arthropoda; class Arachnida; order Araneae; family Salticidae; genus Maratus; species Maratus michaelseni. The sequence continues at coordinate 350,339 of OZ007599.1, forward strand.
AATAATTGCAACCACCTTAAATAAATGATAGAACAGAGTTCCTACCCTTTTTTAAAATAAAAAATAAAGTTTTTAAGGAATTAAAGAGATTTTTTTAAGGACATTATCAGTGGCACCAACTAGTCAGTGCTGTGGTTATTCCAGATTCCAGGTCATTTTTACCAGTCAGCTTGAAGGTAGTTTTTGGATTATTTGAATATAGATTTTTTAAAATTTAATTTGTTTTCGCATTTCATCGCAAAATTTTTACATTACGAAAAGAAATTTGGTTTCAATCTTTTAACCCAATGCAGTAAATTCTGACGAAATTCGTGTTTTTTCAGCTATCCTTTGACGAAATTCGTTTATTTTCAGTGATCTTCCGACGAAATGCGCGTTTTTACGGCGATCTTTCGGCTAAAATCGCGTTTTTACGGCGATCTTTCGGCTAAAATCGCGTTTTTATGACGATCTTTCGGCTAAATTCGCGTTTTTCAACGATCTTTTGACGAAATATGAGTTTTTTCAACGATCCTTTGACGAAATTAACGTTTTTTCGGCGATCTTTTGCTGAAATTTGCTTTTCCCCCCAGGTAATTCTTTGACGAAAATCACGTTACTTCAGCGATTTTTTGGCGAAATTTGCATTTTTTCAACGATCCTTTACGAAATTTACGTTTTTCACATGATTCTCTGAAGAAATTCGTGTTTTTTCCGCGATTCCTTGACGAAATTCGCTTTTTTCGGTGATCCTTCGACGAAATTCGCTTTTTTTGGCGATCTTTTGACGAAATTCTCGTTTTTCAACGATCTTTTGACGAAATTCGTGTTTTTTGGCAATCCTTTGGCGAAATTTGCCTTTTCCCGCCAATTTTTTGACGAAATTCGCGTTTCTTCGCACGATCCTGCGACAAATTTCGCGCCTTTTTCAAGTGATCCTGTGACGAAATTCGCGTTTTTTTTGCAGAAAATCGTAGTTTTAGACAGATTTTCGTAGCATCGTAGTCTGTGGTTCAAAATCGTAGCAACTACGATTTTTTCGTAGCAGTTGGCAGCTCTGAACAGGTGTTTTTTACAAGAAGTGTTGCATTTAATAGAATAATGTTTTTAGATTAAGAATTAAAAGAACATGTTGATTTAATGTTATGGAATTAAAATATAAATGATACTTAAGATATTATTAAAAAACAGGAAGAAAAAAAGATGAATTATAAGAATTTGGAATAAATTAATTAAGGTAAAATGGCGAAAATTTATTATTATTACATATATTAGTTAAATTAGGTAAAAAAATCGATTTTACACAAAAAAACAACAAACTAAAATAATGCTTTAGAATTAAAAAATATATATATATGTAACAAATAACTTTCCCATTCCTTTAAAATTATGCACAAATTATTTTTTAAAGTTATAAAAAACACTCGCGCAGAAAATATATTCTAAACGAACACATTTAAAAAGTATATAATAGTTGGAAAAAAATCGATTTTCTAAAAAAAAAGGAAACATTTTTTACCGAATTTATTTCTATAAATATAATATTTATATTTTACATCTAACAATCCAGTTAAGAATATATATAATTCATGTTTTATCCTCTAGTAATACTAAAGTTTTAAAACCTCAACCATCATCTCATAACCCAATCTCCCCACAATTAACTTAAAAATTACCAGATTTCTAAAACCCAAATTTTTTAAGTCCCAAGCCGCGATTTGAAGAAATCCAGTATCATCATTTCAAACTCTTATTCTAGCAAGGGCCCAATGGACTTACATGTAAAACACTTAACTCAAGGCACTGACGTCCCGAGTTTAAGTCCAAGGTCAGACAGAAAATATTCATGAAGTATATCAAATAATAAATATCAACAGATGGCAGCACAAAGAGAGATGTAATTTTTTTAAAACCGAGGTTATTCATAACGGAAAATCTCCCTTCCTGGCAGAGCTGCCAGGAATATTTCTATGATTCAAAGAAAGTATTTCTGAGAGCGTAACGGAAAGTTACCGCTTCTTCAAACGGAGTTTTCCCTTTTTTTATCTCTCAAAACGGAAAATCTATTAACGGAATGGAAAAAGTCTGGCAACTTTGCTGCAATTTTACCGTGAATTAATGGATTTATTTTAACAGTGCAGGGTAAGTTATAACCATGTCAGGACTCTCGTTCGTTCTAGAACGACACAATACTCCCCACATTAAAGAAGGTGACAAAAGGGCAGTCGTCGCAGAATGTGATCTGAACGCACTTGGATGCGATGTTAAATGTCGCCAAGCATACAGAGGTACCAGTGGGTAGAGAGAGACAGGGTGAGCTCACATCTCAGTAACATCGCTTATGACTCAATGGAGGAATTGCCAATTGTAATAAAATTCCCAAGGAACAACGAACCCTTTGGAAATAGAGCTATAGGATAGAACGTTACAACACTAGTACTAGTAAAATGGTTGTTCGGATTTTTTTTAGAATTATATTATACTACGGTAGGACGATATATATACAAAGCATTCATAGAAAATATTTTTTAGAGGAACTGTGTATATCAGGACACATTGGGAGATACCTTCTCGAAGTCGTATAAAGGCGCGATCTTTTCAAGGGAAATAATACTCTTCAGTGTACTAATAGTGACAATTTTAAGCTTTAATTACTCTCCAGTATTCAGAATTATGTCAAAAAGATTGACTAGATATAAGACTGCGTATTTCTTTATAGCTAAGAATTTCGGCGGGCTCCTCCGGAGATTCCGACTTTGCCCCTTCACTAGGAAAGATGACCGGAAGCCCGACAAAGCGAGATGTTTCACACGACGGGGGCAGGACATGGATGAACCGCCACCTCAATATGGTGCGCCAGTGATAGAGGGGCGTCCAAAAAAACCAGATTCAGATTCAGATTCAAATTCAGATTCAACCAAGCAGGGTGGCCTACCATACGGCTTAAGCTCTACAAGCCCTGCTTGGCAAGTTTATTTAAAAAAAAAAAAAAAATACAGATGAGGCCAATAGGCCATTAGGCTTTTACTGAGGGAATGGAATTATTTACACTACTGTGTTTCCGCTATTTTTGTGGTCAATGATGAGGGTTATTCTTCTTCATCATCGTCTGAGGGCAGGACATTTCCTAGAAGGTGTGCTGGAGGCATTTGAAAGAGTTGCTGATTGTGTTCTAGGAGATGGACACAGTCTATTATTTTTTGTTGTAGATTTGGTGTATGGAGGACGTGGTGGAACCAAACTGAGGTCCTCAGTAATGCCGGTTTCCTTATGTGATATGCTGACGTTAGCGGGCAGTTGAGTGTGTAGTGGGTGGCATCTCCTCTTTTTCCACATGTGCAGAATGGAGATGGGGCTTTATTGAAGAGAGAGAGATATGATGGGAACGGGCCGTGGTTGGTTATGTACAGGTAGATGTTTCGGTGTGGGACCAGGAAGTCCTCGGTGACTTTTGGACAGAGGCTGTAGGCTTTTCGTCTCCTGTGCTCCGCTGTCCATTGGTCTTGCCATTTAGATGTGTATTTGTGTTTTAGTTGTCCTCTGAGGTAGGATGGAGGTGCTGGGTGGAAGATGTGTTTTATTGATGTGTCCGGTTGTGTGGCTTCCTTGGCGAGTCTGTCAGCTTGTTCGTTGCCCGCAATTCCTGAGTGGCCTTTTACCCAGTTGAAGAGGATCTTTTTTGTTGTGTTTTGCAGTTTCTTTATTATTTGACCTATTAGATAATTTTCTGTATTCATGTCTGTAAATGCCACTAAGCTGGAAAGGCTGTCTGAATTTATTGTTGCTTTGTCGTGTGTGGATGTTTGCAGCCAGGAAATTGCGTCGGAAATTGCGAGCAGCTCCGCTTGGTAAACGGAGTTTGAGGTGTCCAGGTGTATTTGATGTTCTGTTATTGTGTCTTCTTTGTTGTAGATGCAGAAAGCGTATCCTACACCAGCGTCCGTCTTCGATCCATCCGTGTATACTTGCAAATTTGGCTGCTCCTCTGCATTCTCTGCCCATTCAAAATATGTTTTGTATGGTATAATTTCTGTTGGTATAAATTTCGGTTGATACATATCTGGTTGTATTCCAACCATGGGGATGCCTAGCCTAAGGATTGCTCCTTGGGATGCTGCTTTCTCTGTTCTTAGTGAGAGTGGCATTGTTCCCGTGAGGACGCAGAGAGCTGAGGTTGCTGTCTTCTTGTATGCACGGGAGATCAAAAGCAGACACTGTGCCTGAATTGCTGATAGGAGTCGCAGCCCGTGGGATTTTTGTAGTTTGGGGAACCATGTTGCTGCAGCGTAAGTTATTTTCTTTTCTAAGATTGTGTTGTTCCATATTTTTAGTATTGCTTTTGAGATACTGCGTTGTGAGGCTGCAAACTTCAGGAGGTTTTGGACTGCTGTGTTGATTTCTGATCTCTTGGCATGTAGATGTGGTAGGAAGGAAAGTGTGCTGTCCAGAACTAAGCCGAGATATTTTAGTGTGGGGTTATGTTTGATGGATCTGTTATTAATTTTTAGTGTGGGTGGACGCTTGAGATATTTACGATTCTTTATTTGCAGAACTGTTGATTTTTCGTGTGTTATTTGAATGGAATGACAATCCGCCCAGTTTTGAATCAGTTGGAGAGCTGCGTTGCCTTTGTCTTCTATGATCTTCCTGGTGCGACCTGTTATGATTAGAAGTATATCATCTGCGTACGCCACCACTTTGAATCCCTTTTCTCTGAGGATTATCAGGATCTTATTGATGAATATTCTCCAGAGAAACGGGCCGTAGCACGACCCCTGGGGACAGCCCTTTTTGAACCAGTGAAGGTCTCCAGAGAGCCAGTTGGTGTACGCAGATCTAAGCGATAGGAAGGATCTTGTCGTGTTTATGTATGGTCTGCTCAGTTCTAAGGTTTCGAGCTCCTCCACTGTTGCATCCCAAGGTAGATTGTCGAAGGCATGGTGGAAGTCTAGAGAGATGAGATATGTGTAGTTGTCTTCTTGTTTGCTTAGATCTATGATGGACAGCACTTCTTGGATTGCCGTTTCCGTCGATTTTCCTGGGACGAATCCATGTTGGGACGGTGCTAGTTTTGGTGTGTTGTGTAGTTCATGTAGGATACGCTTTAGTATTAGCTTCTCAAAGATTTTGCCCAGGATTGGCAGCAGGGAAATCGGACGATACGAGTCCGCTTCTGTTGGAGGCTTTCCATTTTTCAAGAAGAAGACTAGTTCCCCCTGCTTCCATGCTGTCGGGAAGTAGTTAAGCTTGAGGAGTGTGTTGTAAATGTCTTGTAGTAGTTGTGGGTGATGTTTGAATATTTGTCTTGTGATGGGATGGTCTATGTTGTCTATTCCTGGGGCCTTGTTTTTGTTGAAGCTGTATATTGCCGTTTTTAACTCGTTTACGGTGAATGGAGGGGCCGTCTTGTCTGGTGTTGGTGTTCTGGTGTCTGTAATCTGTGAATTTCCATATATGTGTTCTGTGAGGTCCTTGTAAAATGATTTCTTGGTGTGTGTGATTGTTGTTGAGTGTGCCAGTGCATAGGTTTCTTTCTTGTGAAAGTCCTGGAAGGCAATTTTCTTCATTTTCCCATAGGGATCTGTTGTTGCCTGACAGAATCTCAGCCATGCTTCTCGTTTGGCTTTCTGGATTTGAAGCTTGTATCTGGCTCGCTCCTGTTTGTATTTCTGTTTGTGGGCTTGTGTGGATGTTGGAGAGTTTGTTTGTCTTCGGAGTGCCCGGACGTAGTTTCTTGTTTTTCGGAGCTCCGGAGACCACCAGTTGATCGAGGGTTTGTGTGTGCTACTTTTCTTTTTGAGAGTGTGTTCACTTGTCTCTTGTATGATTTGTATTAATTCATTGTAGTGTGTATCGAAGTTTTCTTTACTTTTTATTTGCTGTAAGTTAATGTTTCTTTCTATTAGTCTTGAGGTTAAGTGTTGATTGAATTTTTTAAACGATATGTTCTTCGTTCTGTATCTTCTTCTCGGGAGAGTTGGGGTTGTTATGTTTAGATATATGGTGATCAAGCGGTGGTCCCCGTAATTCATGTCTTTTTCCACAGTCCACTCTTCTAATCTAGAGAATACGGGGAACGAGAAAAGAGAGACGTCCGGCCATCCTTGTGATCTTTCTGTCTGAAATGTGGGTGGGCTGTGTGGGTCGTTTGCCGAGATTAAGTGGTGTTGGCTCATATGTGTGATGAGATGGTGTCCTCTGTCGTCGTCCGATGGATACCCCCAGAGTTGGCTATGAGCATTGAAGTCTCCCAGGTGTATCAGGTGTTTGCTCATGCCTCTCTTGTTTGTCCAGGCCTGAAGGTCTTCCTTTAGATCTGCTGACGGCGGGGAGTATTGATTGCCGATTGTTATAATTATATCTTGGAGTGTAACGTTAATGAATACTGAATTTTGGTGTTGCTGTGTTCGTATATGTTGTAGGTTGTTGTCCAGTATGATTGTGTGGCAGTTGTTGGATTGCGAGGCATATGAAGGCAGGGATAATGGTAATCCGTGCGGTCTTCTATTGGTGACTGCGCAATCCTGGAGACAGGCTATTGAGTAATCCTCTTCTATTAAGTGATTTATGAGGTCTGCTGTTGCTGATTTTGTTCTTTGAAGGTTTATTTGTGCTATTTTGAATTTTGGTGTTGTTCTATTGCTAGTTGGTGTGGTTGTTGGGTTTGGGGTTGTTACCATCGCGAACTCTCTGCTGTTAGGTTCTGTGCACGATGGCGATTATGGAAGAGGTCCTGAAAGACTTGGCATCCGGCTGAGTTGGCGCTATGGTTATTTGGGTAGGGGTATCCATCTTGATCTTGCGTGTAGGTGCAATTTAAGCATCTGTGTTGTCGCAGGTGGTTTTTCTTCGGACATCTTTCAGATTCATGTTCTGCCATGCAATATGCACAAGCCGTTTTTCTCTTACAGTTGGTAGAGGAGTGCCCGAAGACTTGGCAGTTTTGACAACGAATTATTGGGGAGTATGTCCTTATTTTGCATGTTATGAGGCTGAGCGATAGTCGACCCACTTTGTGGAGTAACAAGGCTTGGTCTTCTGGGAGGTCTTTTACTAATTGGTATGTTCGTGAATTTTCTTTTGATATTTCTTTATGTATGTGTAAACGTTGTTCGATGTCTTCGTTTGTCTTTTTGTTGATTTCTTGTAATACTTCGTCATGTTTGATCGACTTCGGGATGCCTAGTATTATCAGCTTTTTCCTTTTTTCTGTTACAAATTCTTGGGATACCAGACGTGATATGTCTTCTGATTGGTGTATTATATCCGACAGGGTGTCGACATTTTCTTCTGTTTCTGATCTCACTATTAATGTTGTTTTATTTCTTGCTATTGTACAATGTATAGGTGGGACATTCTTGTGTTTTTTAAGGGCTTTGTGTATTTGTTCTCTGATTGAGAACATCGTTAGAGACGTGTTTGATTTTCTAGATAGTAAAATTGCCCCTTTGGAGTATCTCCTGGCTGTTGAAGATGCTGTTAATCTTGTTTGTGGTTGTGATGGTCTGCCTGTTTCTGATTGTTTCAGTTTTTCTGCGTATGAGTCGTGTGTGCTGTTATCTTCTGGTGTTTCTATTGCTGGTGTTTTGTGTTTCTTGATAAGTGCTGAGACTTTTGATTCCAGATCTGCTATTTTTTGAAATATTTTTTCTGTGTTTGTGGTGTTTTGTTTTATTATGGCTTCTTTCAGCATTCTGGTGTTCTGGACGTGTGGGAGTTGGTTCTTTATTTTTATCAGGAGTTGTTGAACTTCTTCTTTGGTCATCCGCTCAATTTCGTCTTCATTCGGGGTCTGGCAGTTTTGTTGCTTTTCTTGCTGCTTATGCAGTTGGTTTATTTCTTCTTTTTGTCTTTGATTGTCTTGAGTGAGGAGATCCATCTTGGAGTAGAGATCTGCGAGGGTTTTTTTGTGTTCTGCTGTTAATTTTTCTATGTTGTCCTCTCTTTCTTTTATGGTGGCTTGTTGGTGTTCAATTCTTTCCTCCAGTTGTTTTCTGTCTGCTTGCTGTTTGTTTTCTCTTTCCAGTGTGTTGGTTTGTAGTCGTTCTGTGTCTTCTTCCAGGGATTGGATTCTGTGTTCTAGGGATGCCGTGTTGTTTTCTTGTATTTGGTGATGTGTGTTGTGGTTGGACTCTTCTTCTATGTTGTCTGTTTGGACCTCGCCTTCCTTGATTTGTTCTAGTTCTTCTTTGATTTGGTGCATATCTTTGAGATGAGTTACTATTCTTTCTTGCAAGGTGTTAGCCCCTTCAGTGCCTGCTAGTGAGTGTTGTTTGAGGTGTTTGCACATTTGTCTAAAAGATGCTCTGAATGTGGGCTTAGTATCCAGGAAATCTTTCACGTTTTGTCGGTTGGTGTCCCTATGCAGGTAGGCAATGAAGTCTTGATCTACATCTTTGAATATTTCCAGTGTGTTTGTTATTTTTGTTTGTTGGGTTGAATCTTGTGTTTGTGATGCATTTCTTTTGATGTATGCGATGTTTTTTGTTATTTCTACTTGCAGCCACTGTAGGTATTTGTCTGCTCCTTCATTGTTTCTTCCTTTGTGTCTTCTGTAGTGGCCGATTGCTTGTGCGAGGATTTCGTGAACGTTAAGGTTTTTTCTTTTACCTGTTTCTATATCATATAATTGTTGGAGTGGCGGTCCTTTGTCTGATTGATTTGATGGGGTTATCATTTTTATTTGTTGTGAGTTTCTTGTTTTTGTGTGTTGACTGTTGGTCGATTTTGTATATCTCGGGTTGTTCTTGTCTTCGAGTTATGAGTTTGAGCTTTCACTTTGTGATTGATTTATTCTTCTTGGAATATATATATATATTTTTTCTTCTTATATTTCTGAGTTAAGAACTTTATTTACGTTAGCGATAAAGGTTATGTGGGATACTCTCTTCGGCAAAGAGAATTATGAGAATAAAAAAAAATGAATAGAGATAATGAAGATAATACTAGATAGAGTAAAATGGGTGAATTTTGGGAGAACCATGTGAGACCAGCCCATGAAGAGATAAGTGTCCAGCAAAAAGCGAGTGCAGTTGCACCCGAGGGAGATATACTGTGCAAGGCTGATTGTATAAATTGAAAGGCCGTAAAAATGACGCTATTGTGAGGAGATGCGGGAACATGTGCAAAGGAGCGAGGGAGTGTATTTCAGGTTGAAGCCTGGAAAACTATGAAAATTAAATGTGGCGCCCTACGCCCTCGGAGTGGGTGGGATAAGAATTGAATTTGAGAATAGATGTAGAAATTTAACACCTTTATGGAGTCCAGGATTAATGGATGGGGAATTGAATTTCCTTTATGGAGATATGCTACACTTGATGGTTGAGAGAATTTGAGAAAAGTTTAAAATTATTAAAAAAAAAATTAAAATTTTGACCAGGGTCCAAAACATGAAAATTTTAAGTGAGTGGCTCCGGAATGGAAAGCCTACTTTGAGATCTAACAAATTTATTATGTACGGTAAAATTGGATGAAAGGGAGTGAAGATGTTTATTCCGTGTTGTTGTTGAAAGAAGATCACTTGAGAAAGATAAATGGGGCGCCCTACGCGCTCAGAATGGGTGAAACAGTTTTGTTCCAGGAATAATGGGTGGGGAATTGAATTCCCTTTATGGAGAAATGCTACTCTTGATAATTGAGAAATTTTGATAAAAGATTAAAAATATTTAAAAAGTTTAATAATGGGAACAGGGGCTTGAAAATGAAAATATTATGGTAGTGTCTCCGGGAATGGAAAGCCTACTATGAGATCTATACGAATTTATAATGATCGGCTAGGATGGATGTGAGGGGGTGGAGATGTTTATTCCAAGTTGTTGTCGGATGAAGATCTAATGAGAAAGATAAATGGGGCGCCCTGCTCCCGTAGAATGTGTGAGACGGTTTTGTTCCAGGAGTAATGGATGGGGAATTGAATTTCCTTTCTGGAGATATGCTACTCTTGATAGTTGAGAGAATTTGAGAAAAAAGTTCAAAATTTTAAGAAAATTTAAAAATGGGATCAGGGTATTGAAAATGAAAATATTTTGATAGTGGCTCCGGGAATGGAAAACCTACTATGAGATCTATGCAAATTTATAATGATCGGTAAGAATGCATGAGAGGGGGTGGAGATGTTTATTCCGTGTTGTTGTCGGTTGAAGATCTAATGAGAGAAATATATGGGGCGCCCTACGCCCGTAAAATGAGTGGAAGGGGTTTGTTCCAGGAGTAATGGATGGGGAATTGAATTACCTTTATGGAGATATGCTACACTTGATAGTTGGATGAAAGGGAGTGGAGATGTTTATTTCGTGTTGTTGTCGAATGAAGACCACTTGAGAAAGAAGGATGGGGCGCCCTACGCCCTCAAAATGGGTGAAACGGTTATGTTCCAGGAGTAATGGCTGGGGAATTGAATTACAGAACAAATTGAAAAAACAGAGACGCCAAAAAGACTCGATGACGCAGGCCACTGAGTCTGGGTCTACCCTTCATAAGCTCATGTTTTCTGCGGCGTGAGTACTCGGCCAATGTTGGAAGCCTTCTCCCTAGGTGGTAGAAAGTCGCCTCGTTGGCCTATTTCAGTTGCTCGAGCGGTACCTTGCCCTGCGTCGAGGTAGGACACGCTGAGCAACGACTAGCTAACAGCGGTCAGACAGTTTCCAAATCTTTATCTGGGGGCGTTGACGTAGGCGAGATTGAACTCCGAAGAGCACGGTGCGTGGTGGCTCCGCAGTGACGCTTGGTTACTGCGTGAGGCGGCATGAAGCAACCCTCAGTACTAGCAGGCGGCAGAGCGTAGTTACCGGCATGAGGGCGTACACGCATGGTCCGCAGCTGGAGTAGTTTTGTGTCAACCTCAATGGTCGGGAAGAAGGGCATTGCCTGTTTGTAGGAAGAGTGATAGGAGTCCTCGGAGCCACTTATTAGGTCACCGTGTGACCGTATCAACTCCTTGGGAGGATGTATGTTCATTCCCTGGACTGATCGATTAGCTGGAATCTTAGAAATAACTTTCACGCAACTGTTCTTGATCGGTACCGCCCCTTTGGCGCTTTTGAAGGAATTTTGCATGACCTTCAGAGTACCGATAGTGGTTCCTCCCATTTTTTCATTGTTGTTGTTGTCTTTTTGTTTATGTTTTGTTTTATATGTGGATGACACCCCAGTTGAGTCGACTGGCCACTACCTGCATTTCGTTGCAGGGTTTTGCCGGAGGGAAAGCTTCTGGGGGCGACAAATTATACCAGGACGTTTCTATGCGTTCATGGACACTTTTCCTTGAGGTCTCGGGCTGGCGAAAGGCTCCTTCTCCTCGCCGCAGCCGATGAGACCAGTCGTTTCCTCCTCCCCTAGGACTCGATGATCGGAAACTGCCGTACAATAAAAGTCGTTGGGGTAGTCCAGCATAAGGCCTAGGACCCGGTTCCCACTTTTGGGTTTTGGCTACGAAGCTGTCGGAGGTCTCCAGCGTCCCCAAGTGTTTTGTGGTCGTGTTCTCGAAGTGTGGGCTCTATCGCATATCGCAGCAACTTTGGTCGTAAATCCCTTGGGTTAAAGGGAGTGTTCAGCAGGTGGTGGTGCTCCCACCGGCCGCAGAACTTACAGGAGGACCCTCCTGGTCTAGTGCGTTAAAAGTCCCTCAGGACTTGGGTGCGGCGGTTGATGTGCTCAAGCCACATGGGCTTGAGCAAGCCAGGGCGTGCTCAAGCGCCTGGCGGCGCAGCCTCATTTTATTACTAAGATAGGTTGTAATTCAGTAAACAATTTTTTAAACATTTTAAAGAAATATACATTCAGTACCTATGGGACGTTGGCTAAAATAAGCGTAAAAACCTATAAAACTAGCTTAGATATGTCGATTAGCTGTCTAAATGGGTCGAAATTTCCAGGACCGGGTTTTGACCGCCCTGTATAAAAAATATAATGACCCAACCGATATAAAAGCTAAAAGTTCGGCCCGAGATCGACCTGGCCCGTACAAATATATATATATATATATATATATATTGGTCTAGTACGATATAAACGCTAAAAGTTCTGCCCGAGTCGGCTCAACCCGTACAAAAGTTTCATTGGCAAGAGCCGACACGACTTAACACAATATGAAGTTTCAGGAAATTTCATACAGTAGTTCTTGGAATATAGACGGCTTGCATTGACGTCACGTTGCTATTAGCAACGTCTGATACTATTGCATCTGGAGCACACACAGAATGTCAGAACTCCCCGTTTGTCGTCAAAAGCACGTGTTATCTTTCTGTTTAATTGAGATCTTTCTTATTTTTATTATTATAGTGCAAATAAGTCTAATAAATCAAATGGAGAGCACCACATTCGCCTTATATTTGGGCGCCATATGAAGCGATGCCAGACATGTGACGTCATGTGCAAGCCGTCTATAGCTATCGCAGAAATCGTGAGAAATGCAGCATAGAAGCTGCGAGATTTACACCTGTTACGAGATTTACACCAAAACCTAATCAGCACATATTTATGTCAATGTATAACTGAATATGAAATTTGATTACATTCCATGCATTATTTGCTGACATAGAGCGCCCAAAAATTTGTGCCACATACAGACAGACAAACTCGGGGACAGACATTTTCGAAAAACAATAATATCGTGTTCAGGATTTCCAAAAACGTATAAATCTTTGAAAAACAGGACGTCGAAATTTTACACAAATCCAATACTTTCTTCTTGTATCGATAGAAGAAAACTAGTCGAACGTGCCACTCCCAAAACTTTCTTCTATATCCATACATGTTTCACATACACCAAACACGAATCAGCAGCAACATATAAACAAGGTCGAACTGAATCTAAAGTTTTATTAAATTCCATGCATTAGTTCTTGGGCTATGACTATCGCTAAAATCGTGTTAATCCTGAAAAATGCAGCATAGCAGCGCCACGTGTTGAGAGATTTACATTAAAACTTAATGCGCAAAAACTTATGTCAAAGTCTACACTGTAAAAAAGTCTCTCAAATTAACAGAAAAAACTGTCAATTTTGGCGCCGGTGGAAAACCGTTTAATTTACAGAAAATATCCATATATTTTCATTAAAACAGTTTTTTTCTGTAAAACATATAGATTTTTTCTGTAAAAATGAAAAATCCCTATTTTGTTTTACAGGTAAAAACTGTTTTTCCTTAAAACAGTATTTTCTGTAAAAAAGTAAAATGCTTTTTTTGCCAAAATTACAGATTTTTTTTACTGAATCTGAAGTTTAATGAAATTCTGTGCATTAGGTTTTGAGGTATAGCTATCGTGAAAATCGTGAAAAATGTAGCATAGCAGCGTTACCGTTTGAGCGATTTACACAAAAAATTAATCAGCTCCAATTTATATGAAGGTCTAACTGAATACAAAGTTTTATTAAATTCCGTGCATTAGTTCTTGAGATATAGCTATCTTGCAAATCATGAATAACCAGCGTACAGTGCCACCTCTTGGGCGGTATACACCAAAACATAATCAGTAACAATTTATGTCCATGTCTAACTGAATCTGAAGTTTGATGAAATTCTGTTCATTAGTTTTTTAGTTATAGCCATCGTGAAAATCATATAAAAGTAGCATAGCGGCGCCATCTTTTGGGCTATTTATACCAAAGCGTCATCACCGTCTATTTATGTCAGGGTCAAACAGAATCTGAAATTTGATTACATTCTGTGTATTAGTTCTTGAGATATAGCAATCTTGAGAATCGTGAAAAATGTGGCATAGCAGCGCAACTTGTTGAGCGATTTATACCAAACTCTAATCAGCACCAATTTATATGAAGGTCATAACTGAATACAAAGATTTATTAAATTCCGTGCATTATTTCTTTAGATAGAGCTGTCTTGAAAATCTTGAATAACGCAACATACAGCACCACATGTTGGGAGATTTACACCAAAATCAATTAAGCAATAACTTATGTAAACATCTAACTGAATCTGTAATTTAATGAAAATCCGTGTATTAGTTCGTCAGATATATCTATCTTGAATATCATGAATAATACAGCATAGCAGCACTAAATTTTGGGCGGTATACACCAAAACCTATGTCAAAGTCTAACTGAATCTGAAATTTGTTGAAAATCCCTGCGTTAGTTCTTCAGATAGAGCTATTGCGGAAATGGAGAAAAAAAACTGCGTAGCAACGCCATGCAGTATGTTGGGCTATTTACACCAAAAACGGATCAGCAGCAATTTATATAAAAGTCTAGCTCAATCTCAAGATTCATTAAATTCCATGCATTAGTTCTTGAGATATGACTTTCGCTAAAATCGTGTAATCCTGAAAAATGCAGTTTAGCAGCATCACCTGTTGCGAGATTTACATTAAGACCTAATAAGCAACAACTTATGCCAACATCTAAATGAATCTGAAGTTTGATGAAATTCTGTGCATTAGTTTTTGAGATATAGCTATCGTGAAAATCATGAAAAAAGCAGCATACCAGAGCCATCTGTTGGGCTATTTACATCAAAACATAATCAGCATCTATATATGTTAGGGTGAAACAGAATCTGTAATTTGATGAAATTCTGTGTATTAGTTGTTGAGATATATCTGTCGTGATAATCGTGAAAAGAGTAGTATAGCAGCGCTGCATGTTGAGCGATTGAGACCAAACACTAATCTGCACCAATTTATATGAATGTCTAGCTGAATATAAAGTTTTATTAAAATCCGTGCATTATTTCTTGCGATATAGCTATCTTGAAAATCGTGAATAATGCCGCATACAGCACCACCTGTTGGGCGGTATACACCAAACCTGCAACAATTTATGTCCATGTCTAACTGAATCTGAAATTGGATGACAATCTATACATTACTTCTTGGGATAGAGCTATTGCGGAAATCCTGAAAAAAAAAACAGCATTGCAGCATCAACTGTTGAACGATTTACACCAAAACCTAATAAGTAACAACTTATGTCAACGTCTAACTGAATCTGCAATGTAATGAAAATCCGTGCATTAGTCCTTGAAATATAGCTATCTGTAAAATCGTGAATAATGCAGCATAGCAGCGCCACCTTTTGGGCTGTATACAACAAAACCTTATCAGCATCAACTTACGTATGGCAATGTGAAACTGAATCTGAAGATTTATGAAAATCTGTGCATTAGTCCTTGAGATAGAGCTTTTGCGGAAATCCAGAAAAATACAGGATAGCAGCGCCACCTGTTGGGCGATTTATACTAACACATAATAAGTTACAACTTATAATGAATATCCGTGCATTAGTCCTTGAGATATAGCTATCTTGAAAATCGTGAATATTGCAGCATAGCAGCGACACTTTTTGGCGGTGTACACCAAAACCTAATCAGAAACAACCTATGTCAATGCCAAACTAAATCTGAAAAATGTTGGAAATCTCTTAGTTCTTGAGATAGAGTTAGCTTGAAAATTGTGAATAATGCAGCATGGCAGCCCCACCTCTTGGGCTGTATACACCGAAACCTAATCAGCAACAACTGATATCCACGTCTAACTGAATTTGAAGGTAGATGAAAATCTGTGCGTTAGTTCTTGAGACAGAGCTATTGCGTAAATCGTGAAAAATGTAGCATAGCAGCGCCACCTGTTGAGCGATTTACACCAAAAACTAATCAGCACCAATTTGTAGAGGTGGCGAGACGGGTAAGTATAGCTGTAACATGAACTTAGCTCTACAATGTCAACGACAGCTTAATATTGTTGCGTGTGAAAGTATGTAGACGACAGCTAGACCAATGGAGGTTAACCAATTCTTTTATTAACCTAACGAACATAAGTTATGAAATTTATAAAATAAAATTAACGTGCTTTTTTGCACTGCTGCATGACACACATAAGGCTGTAATATCCAGTTTGCATAGAAAGCTCTGTGATGCTCTCCTGGCCTCGTTAGACCCTCTTCTTGTCAATAACTTCCAGTTTAAATACAAGAGCATTCGACTGTTGCCATTGTGAAAAGAATTAATGAATACAGTCCTGTTTGAGAGATCTTACATCTTATCAACCCGTCCGATTCTGTCATCAGAGAAATCGCATCGGAAAGCCGAGACATCGAAGTGAGTGTCGAGAAGTAGAGTACTTCCATATCTCAGTTCTAGTCGGTCTCGCTGGTGAAATTTGTCCACTGTCGAAACAGCTAGAGTGACTGCATGAATGGGTTGCTCGAATCTAGGATAGTTAAAGTGCTATTACACGAGGCATCGAGTCGCCGCCACTTCCAGGCGACACCCATGTAAACCTATGGCTTCAGAATAGTTGCTCGGTAGCAAGCAACTTTCTTTTGTCGGGGCAATTTTGTCGCTCGGCTGCGGGCGACATCGCGACTAACAGCCAATCAAATGCTTAGGAACCTGACGTCACGAATTGACTCTCTTGTTTAGTTAAAACATGGCGGCTACCGTAGATCGGTCTCGGCACGATGGAGAACATTTTTATTTATTTATTTCGTCACACAATGCCTTTTAAAGGTAAAATAAACGTAAATTTCTTCAAAATGAAAAATAGGATGAAATGATTACATGAAATAAGCCGAGAATTACAAGAAACATCGCTGAATTATGCTTACCTCTTTAGAGCTGGTAAGTGTGACTTTTGTATTAATCTTTTTTATTCTAAACTATCTTGTATTTAATGTTAAATACGATAACAGTTAATTTCTTTAATTCATTCTCGTGTTCATTAAAAGTATTTCATTGTTTTTATTCTTATTAATGTCGGGCTTATTAATATCGTAATTTCCGTAATGATATTTTGGCGCTATTTCAAAACTTTCTCGCCAAACTGTTTACATTTTATTTTATCTGCGATATATGTCAATGTAATGTTAAAAAGGAAATTTTACGGTTTCTTGACAGGTTGAAAATAAATTGGGTCTAATTACATTTTCTGATATTAAAGGAAGGATATAAGGACTACTTGTAAGGAATCGGCGAAAGATGTTAACGTGGACGATATTATAGTTACTAAGAATGGAAGGGTTATTTTGAAAGTAAAGAATAAGGCAGAGACAGAAAGGTTAAAAAATGTCCTTATGACGAGTGATGTAATTAAAGATAAATCTACTGTTAGTGTTCCAAGGAGACGACGAGAAAGAGTTCTCATATTGAGCGTGGATAAAGATGTTGGTGAATAAGAGATTAGGGATTCAGTGGAAAGAATTTTATCAGAGAATGATATGGATTCAGATATGTTAAGAGGCCTGCGAGAGCGCATGCGCAGCTCAGATTTGGATGCCGGTACGAAGAATTCCGTAGAGGAAATTTTGGGGAAGAGTGCTCATGACTTCTCAATAATAAGGAAAACTGTTACAAAGGCGGGAAGACATAACTGGCTCCTTGATATGGACAAGGAAAGTAAAGAATTTTTGATGTCATTTAAAAGAATTTGTATTGATTATGATCGCTACAGGGTAGTTGAGTTTGTGTCTATAACCAGATGTTTTAAGTGTCAATCTTATGGCCATATGGCAGGTTCTTGTAAGGGCAATTTGAGATGTGTGAAGTGTTCAGACGAACATAACGTAAAAGATTGTAAATCAAACAAAGAGGTTTGTAGTAACTGCTATTTTGAGGGTTCGGGAGTGGACGCAACACATCGTGCTGATAGCCCGACTTGTCCAGCTTTCCAGGCTTACAGGGATAAGATTCTCCCTAAGCGCTTATAAGGGCACCCTTGGTGCCCAGGGTGCTTCCGGCTGTATTACTTTTGTTCAAATTAATCTTCACCATTGTAAAGATGCAACAGATACCTTGGTTAATTATGTATTGGATAATAATGTTGATTTTGTTCTTTGCCAGGATATTTACACTAACAATGGAATTGCCGTAGGCATTCCAGATAACTGGTTAATTCTTTTCTCTGCTAATCTTACTGCTGCTTTAATTAAAACTAATAATGATTTTCCTACTGTTAGATCACAATATAGCTTCGCAATACTCAGCTCCTTCGGGAGACTTAAATGAAGATTTTGTACAGTGGTCGAGTCATTTTCCAGACTGTTCAAGGGTTTTACTTGGTGGAGATTTTAACGTACAGCTTAAAATAATGGGTTATGCAAGAGACGACGAAAGAGCAGACGTATTAATGGAGCATATATCAACTAATGACTTGACAATTGTGAATGATATAACTGCAGCGCATACATATATTCAAGATAATAGAAGGGGACGTCCTGACTTAACGCTTTGTGGTTCTTTTGTCGCTGACTACCTGGATTCTTGGGTAGTTGATACAGACACCTATTCACACAGTGATCATAGATATATTAAATTCAAAATTAATCTCAACCCAATAACGAGAAACTTAAAAAGGTTTAAAACAAAGAACAAAAGCTTTGTAAAGTTTAACAAGTTAATGAAACAAAGAGAAGTGAATATGATGGCATCTTTGATGGAAGTTCACTCACAGGAAGATCTTGATAATTGGATGGAAAGCTTTTATGCAGATTTGACTAATTTAATGGAGAAATGTTTCACTTATGGAAATTGGAGACAAAAACCAAAGATATATTGGTATAATAACGGTCTGAGAATTCTGCGCAACAGAGTTAATGCAGCATATAAGAGGCACACGAAAAATATGGGATGTCAACTGTATAGAGAATCATACGTTTTAATCAGAAATCAGTATAAAAAACAAGTAAAGGAAGCAAAGCAAGCAACTTGGTTGAATTACTGCAAAAATACTAAAAACCATTTTGGAAGCTTATTCAAATATGTTTCGGATAAAAACCTTAAAAACAGTGACTTAATCTTCTCTACCTTGGAAAATGCCACAGTCTTCGACACATATGATGATACAGTAGAAGCTCTGATGGATGAGCATTTTGGGATAAATAGTGTTCCGAATGATGTCCATAGCTTTGTAGCACCAGCAAATATGGAAGATTATAATACTTTTGATAAGGTCTCTAAAAAAGAACTGTTTTACGTTCTCTCCTGTCAAGGAAATAACAAGGCCCCTGGACCGGATAATTTGGATGCTCTCGTCATTAAAAACCTATGTTTTAAATTCACCAATCTTATGCTAAATATTTATAACAAATGCCTAGCTCTTTGTCATTTTCCAAGACCATGGAAAAAAGGCACAGTTGTCTTTTTTAGAAAAAGAAATAGAGATCCAGCCTTACCACGCTCTTACAGACCAATAACGCTCCTGCCAATCATGGGAAAAGCATTCGAAAGAATTATAAAAATTAGAGTAGTAAATATTTTGGAAAAAAGCAATTTTTTGGATCAGGGACAGCATGGTTTCAGAGAAGGTCGCTCTACAGTTACTGCCTTGAAAGAATTAAAAAACCAGATAAACACAACATTAGCAAGCAATAAATACTGTGCCATGGTGTCCTTGGACATACAAGGAGCGTTTGATGTCTTGAACTGGAAAACGATTTCAGATATTATTGATAATCTCCCATTGGAGGATTACCTGAAGCTTACTCTAAGAAACTATATTTCAGACAGAATGATTGGCTTTAGGTTCTCATCGGGTGTCAGATGGTTTACCTGTTATAGAGGTTGCCCGCAAGGATCTTGTCTGGGTCCTTTATACTGGGTACTGGCTGCAGACAAACTTCTGAAGAGCTATAGGGCAAGAGAAGGGCAGATATTGTCATATGCTGACGACACAGTAATTGTGGACGGAGCAGATACCAGGCATGAATTGGAGGTAAGAATGAACAGAAATATTCAATGCTTTTATGAAGTCTGTCAAGAATTACACTTGGAGTTAAGTGCTGATAAATCGGTAGCTATGCTCTTCGGTAGATTTACTATGGAAAACAGACACCCAATTTTTAAGCTTCGAGGAGTGACTGTCCCGGTGCGAAATAATATTGAATATCTTGGATTTACACTGGATGCAAGGTTTAATTGGATGGACCATTTAGATAAAATAAGGAACAGTTTGTACAGTTTCACAAATAAAATCCGAAAGACAGGACGTCGTGATAAAGGTATTGGACAACATCACTTAAAGGTTTGGTATAAAGTTGTAATAGAGGCAAGGATATCCTACGGCCATGAAATTTGGTATGGTGACCTTGGAACCCATGGTCTAAAAAGATTGAGTTCATGTCAAAGGGTAGGTTTGCTATCTATAATACGTGCGTATCGGTCTATCTCAACAGATGCCTTATGCGTTTTAGCAGGTATCCCGCCAATCCAGATATCATTAAGAATTTCTGCAAAAAAGTACGCAATCATCAATGGGATGTCAGACCTTCTTAAAGAAAATTATAAAATTTCAAGGGAAGAAATGATGACAAAGATCTTATCATTTAAGTGCAAAGCGACAGGAAATTTAAGCAATTTACTGTTTTTGGAATCTGTGAAGAAAGAGGTCCCTAAGGTCAAGCATTTAACAGCATATACAGATGGATCAAAAATGTTGGATGGCACAGCTTGTGCATTTGTAGTGCAATCGGGAAATCAATATATAAAAGAACATAGAATCAAATTGCGAACTGAGAATTACATTTATCAGGCAGAACTTTATGCAATTAGATCAACTATTCAGTGGTTTAAAAATACTAATAACAGTAGAATAGATATTTATACTGATAGTATGTCGTCAGTCATGACTTTAAAGAGATTTTTTCCTAATAACGAAATTGCAGAGGATATATTTGAATTGATAAAGAGTATGACTAATAAAATAGTTGGTTTGGGCTGGATCAAAGCGCATTGCGGAATTACCGGAAACGAGAAAGCTGATACTCTTGCAAAGTCGGTCATTGAAGAGAAAAGTTATGATGAAGAGGTGAAATTAAATTATCCTTTATCATTTCTGAATTCTCATCTAAAGAAAGAAAAAATTCAAGATTGGCAGGAGTACTGGCAAAATTCTGAAAACGGTCGTCACACGTATTCAATTATCAATAAGGTTAAGGAAGATTTTTTGTGCCAGTCCCAAGTCATTCAATATTTTATGTCAGGACATGGCTCTTTTCCTACTTTTTTGTACAGGATTAAAAAGCGACCAAATGATCTCTGCGTTTGTGGTGAAAAGGGGGATCCAATGCACTTCATATTCGGTTCTTGTCCTCTGATGCCCAATAGATTTACTTTTGTCAGAGAAAGGACATTAAGGTGGAATATGCGAAACGTTTTGTTGGTGAGAAGTAATTACAGGAGGCTCTGTGAAAATTACAATGCATTGAACGAACATTTTTCTTTTATCAAATATAAATTTTAAATAACTTCTTCGAAATTAACAGTCAACTAAGGCATGATTACATTTTCAGTTATTTATGCTGGGCTTCAACATTTTCATATCTAGTACAGTGTCTTGGACAGTTATTTCTAACTACTGTGAGCAGGGAATATCATAGACTGCAGCGGACAAGATAAACTTAGGACAATTTTATTAATTATTGACTTAAACTGGTTGTTTGTGCTATTTCCGGCCTTGCTGTTCAGCAAAATTTTGTTACTGTAAGATTGTTATCTTATGTTTAATTTTTGTGCCTAGGTGTTTATTGGTATGTATAATATTATACCTCTTTTGTATAGGCCTTGCTTGTTTGTAGTTAACTTTAAGTTTACCCCGAAATGCGGGGTTCATGTCATCTGCGTATGACAGTCTGTACATAAGATCTGTGTATTCTGATTTGAAATATTTGTCTGCTGTTTCAGGCCTGTACCCTGGAGGTGGTGCGTTGGTTGGTGCGTTGGGGTGTTTTCCGCCGGAGGTAAAAAAGCCGTAAACCGATAAGGTTGGCTCTCCGGTTGGGTGATAATAATAATAATAATAATAATAATAAACTTAAAATAAAAAGAAATTAATAATTCTTGCTAATGAATATTGACATTGAGTGTTAGCAAACTTTCAATTAAATAGATATAATATATTTCTTCATCATCCAACTGCCTAAAAAATATATAAAATTGGAGAAACTAGCAAAAGTATTCACATACGCACCACATCACTGGTAATTCATTAATTATAATTTTATAGCAATAATTAGAATGTAAATTCAAACATTTAAAATTAGATGGAGAAATTATAATTTAAAGTCATAACTTTCTTGCTAATATTCTGTACGAAACCTTTTAACATTAGTTACTACTGTGTCATTTGATTTGGCAATGATTGTACCTAATTTTTGTCCATTTCTTTCAATTTTGGGGAAAGAATAATATGGAGGAGGCAAGAATTTGTTTGCAAATTGGTAAAAAGTGAAATAACTCTATAAGCGTTTTAGTGGTATAACTGATTTTATAATCTACCCCAAAAATTCACTGGCGTGGTATTAATGATGTTTCAAAAAAGTAATAATTATGTAAAAAGAGATAATCTGATGTAAGATTTTCTTTCTCTGTGTGTTTGCAAATATTTAAAAAAAAATGTTTTTAACTATTTTCTCCAGTTTTATCGTATTTTAAAATAGTAAAAAGCAAATTTAATTTGCGAAGGTGTTTCAGAAAGTTTTTCAGTATTTCATCACAATCACCCTTTTTTCCGTTAAATTGGAATGTTGCTTTTCATGATTCAACTTTCTGAAAAAAAAAATCTTTTAATTTTTTTACAAATATTTACTTATTTCTTGTCCATATTGAATAAGTATGTATATATGCTCAGGTATATTTTTCGGTACATTTATGTTAGCCGGTCGCCAGTGATATATATATATATATATATATATATATATATATATATATATATATATATATATATATATATATATATATATATATATATATATATATATATATATATATATATATATATATATATACACATATATATTATATATAGGTATATACATATGTATGTGTCTATCCATAATGTATGTTGGGGAGACCGGTACACAGTGTACCCCCCGCCCTAATATTTTATTTATTTAAAAAAAAATTACGCTTCTCTTCTATTCTAATAGACAACAACAGTGGATTGATTATTTCTAGCCATCAGAGAACATGTTTAGCTCAGAATGTACCATTTTATCCTGATTGGTTGTTTTGAGATTCTAAAAGTAAAATTTTTCATCATCATATTTTAATTTTTTTAGTAATTAAAAGTTGTAGATAAATAAGATAAAACATAATTTTTGCAAAGGTAAGATACTTGTTTTTATTTAAATTTAAAGTTAATATGTTCAAAAGAAAGCTATAAACAATATTAATATGATTATTTATTGAACTTCAACATGGGGCACAGTGAACCACCTTCCACTCTGCTCCTGTAATGCAGAATGTTCAAAATATTTAATAATTGCTTATTTTCTATAAATAAATATTGTTTTAAAGTAGTTATTTAGCTGTAAAATAAAGTAAAGAAAAATAACAATTTATTTAACATAGTAAGAAATATTTTGTTTTGTATTCACTGCTTTGCTTTTGAAAAAATATAACTGTAGCCTAATTGATGATGATTCTATTCAAGTAAGATTCATGAGATGCAAATTGAATGGAAATCAGTTTATTTTTCCACAGACTGTAGGTGAATCTGTTGTTGATGTTAATAATTTCATAATGTTGGTCCCAGATCCAAAAAGTATTTCAGGAAAACTCCAGACTCAATCTTACTCATAAGTATTTTGGAATTTCATTTGCAAATTTTAATAGGTGCTTATTTTTTTGTACTTAATTAATAACTTCATCTAATTTACAATTGTTCCTGTATTAATCTGTTACTATTTTCAAAATATAATTATTTTTTTATTTTTTTTCAAAATGTTACTTGCAAATTTATAATACTATGTTATTTTGGAGGTAAAGGCAAAACAAGGAAGAATTAGATTAATGAAAAATATATATTGCATTTCAGATAATACCAAATAGCGGTCCACTTTATGCGTGTACATAAATTAATATATATTTTTTGAAAAATGTATTGAAAGTTATGTTCTGAAAAAATTATGATGAATGTAAAATGGTTTAAGGAATATACAAAAATATTTTCCGGTAGATCAGTCTGTCTGTTAAAGAGAAAAAAAAATTAACTGAAAAAGTGGTCCACTGTGTACCAGTCTCCCTTATATCACTGGCACCCAGCTAACATAAAAGTACCTATTTTATTTTTCTTATTTAAAGGGTAAAAACAAAATTAACAATAATATAAATATTAAATATGTAATTTTTTTTCAAGGCCAGGAAAATTTTAATTCTTTTAAAATTAAAAATTTTTACTGAAAATAAAAATTTAATTTTTGGAAAATGTTTAAAATTTTGACAATTACCCAATTACTCGATATTTGTAAGACCGAATGTATATTAGAAAATCAAAATCACTGGATAATTGGTAGCACATATTACTTGTATTTATATGCACAAACATTAATTTCTAAGTAAACATACTGTAAATAAAATAAATATGCACTAACATAAATAAAATTTTTAAAAGTAAGATGTATTTAAAGACCTAATTCTAGATGTACCCAGAAGAGGAATAGGAAAAATTTAAACTCTTACATTTTAGAAGGGAAAACATACATATTCAAAAAATATTTCCACTCCTTCATTTTAAATAATGAAAAAATGTTCCAATGAGAAATACCTAAATCAAAAATATTTTATTTCAGCATTTACATTGTTTCTTATTTTCATATGCAAAGATTAAAACTACTGTTTTTCTTTAATTAGGTGCAAACATATTTTAATAACAATAGATATATTTCTAAATATTTATAAAAGGGATAAATTTAAGAGCATTTGACAAAAATTGAGATTTGTCATCATAGGATCGATAATATCTAATATGATCATAAAAAAAAAATTCTGCCTGGAACATTGTTCATTATTATATAGCACAGTTATATTTGAAAAATAAATTATGGTGACGATAGAAACCTTACTAGTTATTATAAAAACATCCAGTCGTTCTATAAACAATGTTTTTTTTTTTTTTTTTTTTTAATCTAAAATGTAAAGGCAAAAATCTGTTAAAAAATTAAAATAGTTATATACAAAAATCATGACAAAGTATGTAAACATGAATATATCAGTACAGTAGAAAAACCATTGATCTTCCTTAAAATTGGATCATATGATAAATAGGCTTAATTACTGCATTAACAATGTCAGTAATGGCGATTTAAGCAATTTGGTGATCTGGCTAACAAAAAAAAGTACTCAATATCATCCACAAAGAGAGTGTAGTATAAAATTTGAGTGACATGGTTTCTAGTTGAGTTACATTGTGAATGTCATTTTTACATTAGCATGTTTAATGCCAAGGTTGATTAATCTTATTTAAACTTCATACCCAAACTCATATTATTCTGTATTCAAAATATAAGTTTTGTTTTTTATTAACTAACCCATCCGGCGTTGCCCGAGCCTTGATAATAACCTTAAATAAACCTCAAATTTGTATAAATTTGTATCTTTAGCCTGATTTTAAATGAATTTATATTTTTTAAATGAAAAATTCACATACAGATAAACAATGAAGATAGATCTTTTACTTGATTTAATTTTGATATTTTTATCTAATTACTCATAATTCATTTTCCTTTTAGGTTCAAGAAAGCTCAGTGGTAAATAATACTGATGAAGAGATAATAAACCCGAGGAGGGTCAGTTAAGAAAAACCAAACAAATTAAGCTGCAGTGCAGAAGAGGCAACTGAATTGCTGAAAAATTTCTGCTTCATTAGAGAAGATATATTAATTTATGGAAAAGCTGAAAATTCTTCTGCATTTTATATATTCTGAAAAGATGAGATAGAGGGCATTTTCAGCTATAGTCTTATATCTCCTTACTATCGTTTTATACTTGACGTCAGCTAGAGCTCTTGAAAAACGATTTGACTAACATTTACATGTCTTCCAGAGAAATGCTTCATGATTTTTTGAGTTAATGGGAATGCATCGTTAGCTACAAATATATAGGGAACTTTTACATTTATTCCTGGCAAGTAATTGGCCTGAGATATATTAGAAACATTTAATGCTATAAACTGGAATTTCAGTTAATTTTGACTTTCGCATAAAAGAAAAAATTCAATTATTATTATTTATATTTAATTAAATATTTAACTGAAAAATTGAAATTACTCTTTGTAAATGATATTAAAATTTATTTTAGCCAATATCTTTTTAAATTATTTTTAGTACCATTATATTGTTTTAATAAATTTATTTTGTATTATTTACTGTGCAAGCGATTAATTTTATTGTTAAGGCTGTTAGTCGGTCAATTTCCCTCGCTAATGTTAAACATATGGGTGTAGAATGTGTGAGTATATTTAAAATATCTCCTCGGAAAATTTATATTTTTAAGTTATTTTTTATTTGTACTTTTCTTAAAAGATGGCTTTTGTCTTTTTTTTTTTTTTCTTAGTTCTCAAACTATTTCTAAAATCTATGCTTAATTTAATATTTTATGTGTTAAAAGCTGACGAACTGTGGGTAAGATTTTAACATCTCATATAAAATTAAGTGTTTATTTTAGAAATATTTTGACAACTAAGAAAAAAAAGAGACATCCTTTAAGAACAACAGGAATATATACAGAAAAAAAGAAGTTAAAAATATTAATTACCTTAAATATATGAATGTATTTTATGTCCAAAACTTTTACATTAGCGAGGAGAATTCGGAAGTTGACTAACAGCCTTAATTTTTGTTTTATGTTTATATCATTCTGACTTATTTTTCCTTTTCATCAAAATTATATTGGTAAAAGTGTGCAATATCAGATGCACAATTTTTAACAGACATAAAAAAAAAAAAAAAAGAAAAGAAAAAGACAGCACAATTTGTTGATGTAAGAGTCATTCAGAACCAAAAAAGATCAAGTCGATTTTCTCATTAAACCAAGATTCTTGCTCTAGGCAATAATTTCATTAATGTCTTCAGGGCCCCGTGACCAACTCTTCCCGCTTTTCGAGGCATTAAACTTATCATATCGGGCTTTTACATTTTCCAGTGACATCTTTATTTCGCATCTGGATGCTGGTCAAGTATGTCGTGTTAAAGGGAGTAGGGACGTTGGACGGTCGCCCAACGTCCCTACGCCCTTTCCTGACACTCTACCGGACTCAAAAAGCCGAATTCAATATCGGAAAAATTTAAACTGTAAATTCCAAAAATTTAATGCACCGAAAAGGGAAACGATTGGGCTCGGGGCTCTGAGATCATTGGACGATCGCAGCAGCTTCGAGCTTAATGTTCGTCTTCATAATAATATTCTGTCATTGTTAGCAGTCTACAGGAAATTTTGATTAACTACCAACAATGTGTTTTTACCTAAGCTAACAACTTGGATATTCTCATAATTTTAAATGCTTAAAGTTTGATTATTCTCAAAAAATAAATAAATTATTGGATATAAATAATTTTTACTTTTAACACTTTATTCTTTTAAAATTGCAGATTATTTATGACAAGTAATAACATATGGTGATATTTAAAATTTTGGTCAAGCTGTAAAAGAAAATTTTCTCGATTGGGAAGATTATCCGGTACTTTTCGGTTCCGGGCGCCAGTGATACATGTATATATTTATATATATTCATATATATATATATATGTACATGTGTAGATATATGTATATATATATATACACACGTTTGTGTGTGTATATGTATATATATCACTGGTGCCCGGCTAATCGAAAAGTACCAATTATCCTTTAAGAGTTAAACAAAGAAACTAAAGATATGAAGTCGAATAAGAATGCATTAAAAAATTGGGTGCTAGTTACAGCATTTCAATAATACCAATCTATCTTTTTTGTTACTTGCTGAATCTGATGGACAAAAATCTAGACTTGGAGTTATCACTTAAAAAACAAAATCACATGAAGTATTTTAATATAAAAAATTCTTTAACAATCTCAGATACCGATAATTATATTAAACAAAGTTAGCCATTTTGAAGATGAATTTGTTTATAATTGTGAAGTAATGATTAGGTGAAGAAGAAAATATTAAAATGTTCAGTGAGCTAGTTTTCACTGCAAAAATATACTACAGTCAAGGTAGAAAAATCTTTTATTTGGCGTGGTCTCCTATAATCAAAATCGCACAATTAAAAAAAAAACTAGAAAAACGTTTGTTTTTTCTTTTATATTTTTAAACCAAAATTCTGTTGAATAAGCACCTTTTTACTTTTAACTAAAATATGAAACAAGATATATTTAAATGCACAATCAAACCCACTATTTTGAACCTAACAAGAAAATGGAGGGAAAATCAAGATACGGTTTCTTTTAGACATCGTTTTATAAAATATGCCTAAAAATATGTTATTAATATTTTTTTTTCATTTAAAAGTAATGTGTATTACAACATAGCTTAGAAAAAAAGCCTGTTTTTAAAGTCTGATGGCTGTTTAATGGATGGCAGTTTTTGTAAAATTACTGTGCATTTTAAGAACAATATTTTTAATAGTTTAAAAAGCTGGTAAATGGTTTTCTTTTCTCTGCTAATTTTACTGTCGCCTTTTTTTTTTCTTTTTTTCCTCCTTCATATTTATAGAAGAACATGTTGAGACTGATGAGGAAAGTATATTTTTTAGATTCATAAGAGCAGTTTTCAGATTCTTAAGACTTCTCTAATCCAAACAGGTTACTTTATGACAAATTTTTTAATGAATTTTTGTTCCCAAATGCATGAAATTGGCAGGTGTTCTTATTCAGAAACTATGTAATCTAAACACGTTTTCCATTTTTTGGTAAATGTAGAAGATATTATAGAAAATACTGCCAAAGTTGGCGTTTTGAACCAAATTCCCGACGCGGAAGCCAGAAAAGTGCGAAAAACGTGTTGTCACGTAACCAGAATCGCTTATAACTCGATAAGTAATCTATTTATCATAAAATGTAAAACTTGTTTTGATTCCAAATCGCTTCCATAGTCAGGCCTGCCAATTTTATACCTTTGTGTTTAAAAATGACTCTGAAGTTGTGTCAGAAAGTTTCGCATTGTTGAACAGGTCATTTAAGGACTACCTTAACTGCACATTTTGAATTCTGAAGGACACTCTCTGCAAAATAAGAATGAATCAGTTGTTACTATGCAAGTAAATTTTTTAATACAAAGGCATTATGGGCAGAATTTTTTTAACTAAGGGGCAAGAAGGGTGCTTATTTTTATACCAAAGGGAAGGCAGGATGCAGCATCCTCCTGAAACTTGGGGGGGGGGGAGGGAACTGTATTATAGGATATAACTTAGCACCAGGTTTACATCATGGTAATACATGTTTCGTAGACTTTTAACACAATTTTTTAATAGAATTGTTTGCCTTATGTAAATGTAAAAAGTATTACGAATCCTGTAATTAAACAAGGTCCCTACAATTTCTGCTATTTAAATAGTATATAAAAAAAATTATTAAAACATTGTTGTAAAAGCGTACGAACCCTGTAATATGCAAAATATGATTATTAAATAAAGTTTTTGGTACATCTTCTATAGCTAGCAGTTTTTAAAGGACTTCCATTCGCCGTGTTAGAAAATCCACTTATCTAGTGGGGAGTAAAATGATGTAATCCCTACACTTGGTAAATAATTAAAATTCTTAATATCAAGTTTCAGATAAACATCTTATCCCTGTGGCAGAATCGGAATGATTTATTGCAGAAATCATTCTCATTTGGAAAAAAAAAAACATTTTTGGGAGAGAGAGAAGATTTATGCAACAGCAAAAAGATATTCTGTATGTGTTTCGCTTCTGCAGAACAATATTGGTAAGAGGTGAAAATCTTCTGAGTTTCAGCTGATTTTTGTCCCTCCACCCCCGAAATTTTTGTTTGTCCCTTCCCACACTCCATAAACATTAAAGTTTAAAATATTTGCAAGATAAAGTTATAAATTGCAGTAGTTATTTTATTTGTTACAAAATTTTAGTTTTCCCTTTCTTTGCAACCCCCCCCCCCAACTCTCTCTCCAGCATTAACCTTTAACTGCTGTGAGAAACACTGTTGCATAAGATACTGCGAGCGATCTCTGAGACTGCTTGATCGAAAGGCGAAAAAAAAAAAAAAGCTCGATCTACTCATAGGATACTGTTTATGTACTAAACTTTAGTTCAGGACCATTATCATTAAAATCCACTTATTCAGAATTCTCTAGCAATAGTACTAGGGCTTCGAACGAAATATTTCACTATAGTTAAATCATAGAATCTATAGTTAAACTATGAAAGTTGAAAAAAATATATATAGCTGCCAGTGAGACAGCTAACAACAGTTAAGTGTTAACGTTGTTAGTATTAAAAAGTCTCTATTTTTAAAATTGTGTCCCTTTTTTTAATGTTGTTTTGCCTCAGTTCTTTTATTTTAAACTAGTTACTTCTGCTTTAGTTCTTGTTACTTTAAAATACTAATACATAAATATCCATCTAATACCCCCTCCCCCCACTTTGCTCCATCATCGAATTTAAAATCTTTAAAAAAAATTAATAAAAAATGACAAAAATCTGCCGTATTTATTACTTTGAAATAAATTATCACCCCCCCTCCCCAAATTTGTAGCTTCCCTTCCCCCTAATAAACAAAATTTACAATATTTAAAATTATGTTTTTTAAGTTTCCTTGTGTTACTTTACATAAACGATCCACAAATATATTTTTTTAATTGTTCCCTGAAATGTCTACTGCTTGTTTACCCCGCCCAGCATACAAAGTAAAAAATATTTTTGGCAACAAATCATTCTATATTTTCCAAGGGGGATTTTCTAAATATGGGGGAGATGCAAAGTATTTAAACTTTTTTGTAGTTTGGCCTAATATAACTCTTGTTTAACTTCAGGACTGTTTCTGCAGAAAGATTTTGCGGTTAACAAAGTTTGTCGCAGAAAGCACGGTAATTTTCTGCCACAGGGCATCTTATATTATAACAGGTGTGCTAAAGGTAAGGTTAAAATAATCATGACTTTACATATTTTGTTACATTATTTACTTTCATAACTTTACATATTTTATATGTAAAGTTTATTAGGATAAAAAGATCTTTAATGATGCCATGAATTATTGAAAAATATTGAATTAATATTCTCATAAAATAATTTTGATACTTTTTGAAAAGAAATGATAGTAGCTTGCACTATTGCATTACTGTGATCTGACATGGCTTTTATAAATATTAAAATCACCCTATAAATTATTTTAAACATTTTTTTTTAGTGTTGGGTATGCGAGTTGATCTTTTCAGAGGTCTATCTGGTTACTATCTGGTGTATCTGGTGGTGGGACAACTTAGTTTGTGAATTGTACACTTGGTTGCATTGTTCTAAGAATATATAAATAAAATTAAACTTCGATAAGTGGGAACTGAAGTATCGACCAATCCAGCCATAATCAAAATGGTTTCTCTGTTATATAGGTTCAACAAGTGCTTATTTTACTAATAGAGGTTATCAAAGTAATAGTAACTACTATAACTAGTAAAGGTGTATCTGTGTTCTCAATTTTAACTGTCAATCGTGTGGGACTTTAATAACAAGTAAAAACCATCTCAGTTATGAAAGTAATAATCACTAAATACAGAAATAAAATAATTTCAAGTAGAGGTTTCATTGGCTCAATAACAAAGCTTTTTCTTTCTAAAAATGCAGTGGCAGAATAAATAGCAGTAATAAAAGTTTCTCACTTATCCAGGTTTGCCTGTATTAAATTAATACTGTTTATGATTCTTTAAAAGGAGCTTTCCATGATGGTTTGGAAAAGGATACAAAATTATATCTGTTATCTGTACACTATGGATTATTTTAAAATCTAATTTATAAAATTTAATTTGGGTGTAGGGCTAATGATTTATATTTTTATGAATATTATAGAAATTGGTGCTGATACACACACACACACACACACATATATATATATATATATATAATATAATTTTTCTATTCAAACTTCCTCAGTTTCGCTAAAAATTAAAAAAATCTCAGAGGTCAAAATTTATTATACTGAGTTAAAAGATTCAAACAGGATTTTTTTTACGGATGTCGAAAAAATTGCCACAAAGAAACCCCCTCTAAAAATAGCATGTAAAATTTCGTGAAAATTCAAAAATCAAGGTACGAATTCGGAATAAATTTTACTCAAAAGAGTTATATTGCGCTAGAAAATTTAAACTGGATTCCTTTAACGAATGTCAAAAATTTGCCGTGAAAAAACGCTAAATATTCCCCTGTATTAATGGTATCCTAATCGCATCTCTTAATTTCGTGTATATATCAGCATTTTTAACAATAAACACAACCAGCGGACTTATAAATCATATCTTTAAACTTTGTTATACAAGTATTTTTACTAAAGTTCGAAGAAATGTCTGTTTTATACAATGTGCTATTAAAATTTAACCGAAAATCTTGTTAAAAGCCGCAAAATAAGTTTGAAAACCATCATATTGGCACGGCGCTCACTTGGCTGCCAATTTAGAGCGATGAGTATAGGAGGGCGGGAGCGGGTTCAGATATTATTTTGGCAACCCCGGCTGAATGATCTGGTGGGAGGAGTTTGTGGAGGCGATTTTTTGTCGCTCCGAATTCACGTGTAATAGCGCTATTAGACTCCAGAGTTTGTCCACAGCAGCAACAGCTAGAGAGCACTGCACGGATGAGTCGCCACAAATTTGTTTCAAGTTCTAGCTGAATCTAAAATTTTATTAAATTCTGTGAATTAGTTCCTGAGATAGGCCGCCTACAAAATTTTTTCATATACATACAGACAGACATTTTCTAAAAACAGTCATATCGTATTCAAGTCTTCTAAAACGTATAAATCCGTTTAAAATCGGAAGTCAAAAATTTTCACCAGTCCAATACTTCCTTTTTGTAAAGTTAGAAGAAATGCAAACAGTGAAATCGTGTTTAGTACTTTTTAAAATGTATAAATCCATCGAAAACCGGAATTCGAAAATTTTCATGAATCCAGTACTTTTTTCTTGTAAAGATCAAAGAAAGTAATAGAAAGTAATCCAGCATGGGCTGGGAGGAAAGAATTAAAAGGATGCACGAGTCGAGATAACAATGGTTTTCATATTTGTTGGGTTGGATCCCGAATCTGGATATTTCAGCCGGTGCACACCTCTAGGAAGAATGAATTCCACTCCAGGCTCGACCCAGAAAAGAAGTCTAGTGCGGCCCGGCCCGAGTCTGCAGAAAAAAGTAATGTTCGGCCCGGCTGAGTGAGGAAAGTGTGGAGACCAAGCCGGACCGCGACCTACGTTATACACGGCCTGTGCATGACGTTTAAAACGTCACATGGAGTGGATCATTTTTATACGGCGATTGGTGCAAAACGGGGGGCGCGCCGCTTTGCACCAATCACCTTGCAAAAATGTTCCACTGCATATGACGTTTTAAACGTCATGCACCGGCCGTGTATAACGTAGGTCGCGGCCGGACCAGAGTATCGTGAATGAAAATTTACTTGGCCAGCGGACCAATCTTTGGCCTGACCCTTTCGAGTGCAGATCTTACTGATAGTTTGCAGACCCTTTAGCACAAGGGATTGGCGCGATCGCCTCATCACCCCACGTCAGACTTCATTTCTCCCCTCTCTCTGATAGAAAACATACAATGCTTAAAATCTTCATATCTGTTTAACATTTTTTTCTAATTTCATGAAGATGCCATTTTAACATGCAATGTTATTGGATCTTATTTGAGTCTTTCAGGAAATTGCGAATTCTAAAAAAAAATTACCAAGATAGTTATTTCAACTCATTTATACCTGATATTTTATTCTTTTTAAATACTCCGGTTTTTGTAATTGCACTACATGAAATAAAATAGTTCTTTATATTATACCAATATCAATATTTTGTTGTAAAAAGTGTAAAATGAACGAAAAAAAAAATCTGTCAAAAAATATATTAATTTATTTTCAAAAATTCAAAACGTCTTATTTTTTGGACGCTAATCATGAACGTCTTAAAATCATTCCTTTATGTCGACTTTTAAAATCTTGGCAATTACCAAAGAGTGATAGCAGCAAGAAAATGTTACAGATCATTGGTTGAATTTATTCTTTTTCGAATTCTTTTTCATTGAAGGATTTCCTTGTCAATCATTTGAAGTTAGACAGTCCTCTTGTGGGCTTGAAATCACCGGCCGCCATCTTGTTGCAAGAAAAAGTATGACTTTTGTAGGCTCTTAAAAGTGTCTCTGGGATAGAATATTCACTTTAATTGCATCAAAATATATCATTTTTACTCTATTTTGTCGGAGAAACTTAAAACGGAAAATCTGTCATTTCCATTCTTCAGAAACTGTATTACTCAGAGTAATCTTCACCGTCCGATTTTCACAAAATTTGCATTTTCGGAAACGGAAAAATGAACTACTTTAAAATTGCGTGTTTCGAATCGATACCTCTAACGGTCTATTTAATATTAAAGGATGAGCAAAAATGAAAATATTTCGTTGTCAGGGATTATCAAATCAGTAATTTTCTTTTGCCGTTTTCATTAAAATAGCCATTTTCGTCGCATGGGCAGGAAAATCTTTTAGTACCACCTCCTGGGAGCGCATTATGTTCTAAGCGAAACTCTGACATGTGTCCCGCTGTCTATGACATCGTATAGCAGGCGTGCTGCGCTCACGCTGCAGAATCTTTCAATTACATTTTCCACCGCCAAGAAGCACCAAATCTATATCTTAATTAGTTATCTATATCTTATTTATTTCACGTTAATTTGAATGAACTAATTCTCATTGATATTGGCCCCATAGAACCCGAGAAAATAAATCCCCCCCGCTGGAGATTAAAATTCAGAAATGGTGGTAACCAATGCAAAATCTATTAGTTCCACTTCCCACCGCCAGAGAAAGAACTCTTATGAAGTTTTAAACAATCCTCTTTCAGAACGAAACTCCGGAAAGTGTCCCGCTGCGTATGGCGCCATATAGCAGGCGTGCTGCGTACGCGCTGAAAATCTTTTAGTTCACCTTTCCAACGTCAAAAATGCCAAATCTATATCTTAATTAGTTCATATTAAGTTGAATCAACCAATTTTCGATGAAATCGTGTCTATAGAAACCGAGAAAATACCCCTCCCACCTGGGATTAATATCCAGAAATGGTGGTAACCAAACGCTGAGAAAATGATACCGAAGTTTATGTACTACCTGAGGGACCTGAGAAGAATGTTAAAAATATTTCGTTTGAATCAGTTTAATATTAAAAAGGTTCTGATTGGGGAGGGGGGAGTTTCGATCAGAGCATTAACGCAATGTTTAAATTACGTCCGGACACCCCTCGTCCCCTCAAAATTAAACCAAGGACATTAACAATTATTGTTAACTTTTGACACAGAAACAAAATGCCGTTTTTTTTGTTTGACTTCCAAATATAGTAAGTTATCGTGGCAAATTTCTAAAATCAAATACATAAATGACATGAAAAAACTCTAAAAAATTGCATAAAACAAATAGCGAAAAATTCAAGAATCGATGTTCGGTTACTTTATGGAATAACTTTTTCTGAAAAGAGGAAAAAAATTACTATATTGGGCTAAAAGATTAGAATTGGATTCATTTCAATAATGTAAAGAAATCGCCGCAAAACGTGAAAAAAACGCATAAAAAATATAAAAAATCTAATCAAAAAATCCAAATTGGAACAATTAATGACTCTCCCTTCCATTTAAAATCTTGGTTTGTTATCTTTAAAGAATTATCAACACTCTCCAAGCTAAAAATGGAAAAAAAAATCATGATTTTGGACATAACTGGGGGCGAAATGGAATCAATCAAAAACCAATCAATTATTCTGGAGAAAATGTCTTAGTGGCAAAGTAAAAAAATCGCCAAAAATTTCAAAATATTTGTAGGAATAAACTTTATTGAAAAGAGTACGAAATTTATTATATTGGGCTAAAGGATTGGAACCGGATTCTTATTACTAATGTGAAAAAGTCTTTGCAAAACGGGAAAAAACACTAAAAATCGCATAAAAAATTAAATAAAAAAAATAATCAAAAATTCCATATTCCGGCTTCGAGGTTCAAAACTGCATACAGAGGTACCTTGCTACCAAATTTTGTAGCTCTGCGTGCAGCGGTGTTTTCAGAACACAGCGAAAAGACACATAGATACACACACAAACTTCTGTTTTCTTTATTTTAGATATAAATTTAATTACATCGTCCTTCTTTATTGGCATTCTAGATTGCCTTTTTAGTCCTGGTTATAATTTTTTTTTATATTATTACTACAAATGAATACGGAGGTATTAGATCTATACCTCCCTATAGCCCTAACCTTCTCTCCGGAATTTATGTCTGCCGTCTGCCGTCCCCCTTTCCTAATACAGAAAGTACAATGATTAAAATAAATCTGTTTAACTTTTTTTTCTTCTAATTTCATGAAGATGCTATTTGAATCTTCAATGTTATTGATCTTATTTAATTCTCTTAGGACATTGCGAATTCTAAACAGAATCCACCAAGATATTGTTATTTTAACTCATTTGTATATCTGATATTTTTTAGTCTTTCAATATTCCGGTTTTCGTAACTGCATTGCACATAATAAAGTAGTTCTTATATTATACTAATCTCAATATTTTGTGGTAAAAGCTGTAAAATGAACGGCTAAAAAAAATCTGTATAAAAATCTATTCCGAAAATCAAAACAGACGTTTTGAAATAGAATTTTGGGAATCATGAAACTGATAAAAGTCTTTCTACTTTTAAAATCTTGGCAATTACCCAAGATTAATTGGCAATTACCCAAGCACCAATGTTTTCGAGGGGCGTTGTTTCGAGACGGAGGGAAGAAATTACCGTTCGCTTGCTAATTGGAGAAATTTCCTGTCAGTCATTTGAAGTTAGACAATCCCTTTAAATAACAGGCAGCCATCTTGATGCGATTTTCCGCGTGACTGATGTAGGCTCTTAAGAAAAAAAATAGCCAGTCCAGGATCGACGTTCGCTAGCCCAGCTAGCATCAACATAGGCAGAGAGTTGAATGGGAGGGTCTTGAAAGGGCATTTGGATTCCTAAATCCTTAGTAGTTCCACAGTATTTGTTGAAGACATCTCCAATGGATAGGTCCAGGATTTTCAACAAATTGGGAAAGAGCTGCTACTCTATAGCTTATATCAGGTCTGCAACGTCCGGAAATGTAGAGCAGGCAACCTAATAAATTTTTGTATGGGACGTCTCCCATCTGGTTGCTATCAGTCTGCAAATCTTTCCTAGAAGGAACAACTCCAGGTTGGAGTGGAAGAGAGATTTTAGTAAAGTTTTTAAAATTAAATTTTTCAAGACATTTCTCAATGTACTTTTTACAATGAATTTTTATGGCATCTCCTGTCATAAACTGAATACTCAAAAGTTTTGAAATGGGTCCCATGTCCTCTACTTCATATAAACTTTTTATAACAGAAACTACTTCTTTTAAAATTATTTCATTTTCAGCAAATATTGGTAGGTCGTCCACATATGCTAATACCACTGCTTTCTTTTTATAGGAATACACACAAGCAAGTCCTGGTATTTCTTTAACCCTTTCGTGGTCATGAACGCATATACGCGGTCAAAGTTTTTTACTTCTAAATGGTCATGAACGCTTATACAGTCAGCATTTTAGGTAGCTTTCAATACAAAAAAGTCCTTTCGGCCTGTACCGGGAGGAAAAGGTAGCTTTCCTACATCTTCGTTTTAAAATTTTAGCTAATGTTACACAAAAACAGCAAGTTAAAGTGCAAAGAAACGTTTACAAAAGATTCGTTAATACTGAATTTGAATAAGAAATTCGCCAAATTATTGAGCAATAGCCAAATTGGCTTCATTTATGAAGACTTATTTTGGTCGCCAAATTTGCGATATTTCGCCAAATGTCGCCAATTTTGCCAATTTTGTCGCCAATGTCGCCAATTTTGGCGCTAACGGATATGAATATATAGTTTTATGCGTATGATTGGGAAAATTATTACAACAATGAAAGAAAATAATTTGCGAGTAATCGAGTTAATGTGCTGTTTTGTTTCAAAATGTCAGCCACCCTAGAATTTCAAACTGCTCTATCTCAGCCATTTTTTAAGATAGAGGTAAACCAAAAAATGCTCTGGAATCCTTGTATCAAGGCCTAACACGTAATTAAAAAATAAATTTGAATTTTTAATTTTTTTTGTATATTTATTTTAGTTTTAAATTTTTAAATGGCCGCCATCTTGAAACAAAATGGCGGACCAAGCTGCCCAACGAACTCGGTCGAGACATTGGTGACGTTAATACACACAATTAGTTTCATCAAAATCGATTTATAAATACGAGCGTTATCGTATGACATAGGTCAGATATATATATATATATATATATATATATAAATCAACATTTGAACGGAGGGTGGTTTTGGGGTCTGGGGGTCATGATCGGTGAAAATATATCGAAATTTTCCGGAACTGCTTTCCTCCGAACGGCTGCAATAGGTAGCTTTATACTTTTTTGTATTGAAAGTATAAAGCTACCTAAGGCAGCCGTTCGGAGGAAAGCAGTTCCGGAAAATTTCGATATATTTTCACCGATCATGACCCCCAGACCCCAAAACCACCCTCCGTTCAAATGTTGATTTATATATGTAGAGATATTTATGTTATGGCCGGTTGTCTAAATGGGTATAAATAAGTCCAGGTCAGATTTTTAAGGAAATCTTACACTGTTTAATTTTCTTGGGTAGATATCAAATAATTACAAATATTTACAATTTTAATAATAATTAGAAAAATCATCACAGCTCGTAAAGGCTGTTTGCCGATAAACCATTTCTCAGCTCAGCTCGTAAAGGCTGGCCGCCGCCGGAGATTTCAGAACATCTCCCGAGTCCGTTTTACTAAGTCTGCATCTCGACTCCTTCTCTTTCGTTCTCACGCAATAAAAAAATCACTGCACTCATCAAAAGCTATTGTTCGGCAGTTTATGTCTTCATCAAGAGCCTCATCTGCTGGCTTTGCGGTACAGAGTCCATTTCCCAGTTACTACAGTTCGGCCTACCTGACAGGGCTGGGTCCTCCCAGTCATCATCTTTGTATACCAGATGAGTACTGGACTACTTTTGCAGAACGTATAAGATGCAAAACAAAAAAAACACACAAACATAAAAATAAAGCAATAGCAGGATCAGTCACTAAATACTACTGAATGAAGAGTTCTTAGTCCTTAAATAATATTTTTGGAGTTGGGAAAGTTCTTTTTTGTGTTTGTCACTTAGACGCAGTTCTTTTCACAGTTTATTTACATTAGGCGAAAAAAATATCAATAAAACACAGTTAAATAAAAATTATATACTAACTAGGGGGCCTACCCCCTGCGAGCTACGCTCGCCAACCCCCGCTCAGACTTCGAGGCCTCTAAAAACATGACAGCGTGCTTCGTTTTAAAAATATTGGTAAATCTGTAATTGCGTTGCCATGCTTTTAACGTTTTAATGGGGCATTTTTTTATTATCATGGCCTCATACACAGCTGTTGCGACAACTGACGAATGTTTTAGGGATTGATAAGTAAAATCAATTACACCTTGAAAACCAGCTTGTATAAAATGGTTAGGTTTAAATTGTGGCTACCTCTCGCACTTTTATAACAACGATCTGTATTCTATTCTTCCTTTGCGTTTAAGGATGAGAAAAATTCCATCTGATTGTGAATAACATTAAGAACCACGGTATTGAAAAGTACTATGTTATAGACATTTTCAGTAACAGGTTTTAATTTTCTCTGTATTTTAGTGCACCGTCATGCATATTTTCATGTTATTTTAAATATGTAATGTATTTATTTTAATTAATATGTATATACGAATTTTCTAATAATTATTTATCATACAAAATTAATTAAATATTTTGTGCATGCATGCCTGCATTTATTCGGCATCAATTGATGAGATAT
The DNA here is from genome assembly GCA_963931845.1 of Maratus michaelseni. Taxonomy (NCBI): domain Eukaryota; kingdom Metazoa; phylum Arthropoda; class Arachnida; order Araneae; family Salticidae; genus Maratus; species Maratus michaelseni. Next base: position 390,099 of record OZ007599.1, read on the forward strand.
TTAAACAAATTTGCTATCCGCGATAATTTTACACCATGTTATGTCATTTGAATATTGTTCATAAGAAAATCGGGTACTTTTCCAGCATAGGATCCTTTGCTTTTAGGTTTGTCGTGATTCGAGTTTCAAAAACGAATAGATTCGTTAATATACATATATTTGTTGCCAAAAGTTATGAAAACAAACCCAATGAACTTTTGGGGATTTTCTATAATAGAGGTCTTGACGCTTTTTTAAAAAGCTTGGCGCAATTCGGGCATTAGAAAGTGAGATTTGGTGCCAAATGACATAAACAGCCATGGAAACAAATTCGACGATTTTTTTTGTTTATATGCGTATTTTAATTATACGTATATTATTATTGTTTTTTCTATACAAATTACTTCTGATTATATATAAAATAGGATAAATGACATTTTACGCTAAACAAATTGTATAAATATTGAAAAAATGCTTCTGTATACGAAATGACAAAGTAAATAGGTTGACAGAAAGTATGTTGCCAAATTTCCTTTTCCGCCAAGGCTATTTTCTCTGTTTCGTCAAGGCCCCATATACTGGGAAAGCACCGAATTTTTATGCTTGTTTATACATGTATTTATATGTATATATACAATTTATTTATAATTGTCTTTCAATTTACCTCTTTTTGTACATAAAAATAGATAAATGGCTTCTTTATATTAAATAAATTGTATAAACATAAATGACGTATTTACATAAATGACGTCATTTGGACGAAATTATTAAAAATATTTTCAGTTTATAAATTAAATTCAATGCTGACAGACGATTGAATCCTGACGATAGAAATGTGATTTTTTTTTTCAAATTTTCGTGAAAAACATAATTTAATCTCAATCTTGTCTTCATTATCGATTGAAATAAAAGATAAATTCAATTTCAATTTGAAAATGACGAATAAAAATAAATCTATAATCCCTATCGGGATCCTTTTTTATTTTTTTCCCTTTTTTTGTCACAAAAAAACTGAGTAATTAGTTGCCATCATTACAGAAATGTCATTAAAATTAGAAAAAAATTAATATCTCAAAAACTAATTCCAATTTCAAAATTCTATTACCAGTTTTGACATCCGCGGATTTTTATGGACAATTGGTATTAATTTCCCCATCAAGCGTTTAATATTTTATTAAAAATAGCCCTGAAACATAATCAGTCGTTTAATCAGTCGTTTCATAAAATCGTTTCATAAATTCGTTTCATAAAATCGTTTCACAAATTCGTTTCATTAGGATTTTATATATATAGGGTAGATAATAAAAATAATAAACACAAAATCACCTAAAAGCACATTTGCTTCGTTTCAGACAGTAGAAGTCCATGGTTTCATGTGATCTGCAGCACTTGAGGTCGTATTTGGACCCTCATGGTGTCCAACTTTGTTCACATTGTACCGATCGCCTCTTTTTACTGCGGTAATCTCATAAGGTAAAAAAAACTTAGGTTTTAGTTTGGTACCTGTCCCAAACTGCGTTTTTTGAATCGCCACCAGATCACCGAGTTTATAGGTGTTAGCCGTTTTTCTTTTTTTATTATAGGTTTTACAATTTTCTTGCTGTATTTGTAAAATGTTCTCTTTTGCAATTGTTTCTGTTTTTGCTACCGCATAATGACCTTTATTATGAACATTGGGTATTATCTCTTTTTGCATATTTACGGGAATCATCAACAGTTCTCTGTCGTTTTCATATTTATACAGTATGTCATTTCGATTAAAATATTCAGAGCTTTCATTTTTTTCTATTAATTTTTTAATGGTTTGAATATGTTCATCTTCTTGTTGCGCTAATTTAATTTTTGCTGTTAATTCGTCATAAGAACGTGTTACTACCAATACTGTATTTCTGCTTAATGCGTCGACATGCTTCATTTGATTTCCCGCTCGATGTACTATTTCATAATCAAATTCCTGTAAGAATAGCGCCCATCTTGCTACTTTTGGCGTAATGTCTTTTTTGTCCATAGTCTTTTGAAACGCGGAACAATCTGTCACAATTTTAAATTTCGTGCCTAATAAGTAGTTTCGAAATTTTTTGACCGATTCTATTACCGCAAGGGTCTCTAATTCGTAACTCGAAAATTTTGCTTGAGTAGGTGTAGTTTTACGGCTCATGTAATGAATAGGATGTAAGTTTTTGTTCTCATCTTCTTGTAGTAGGACACTACCTAAACCTATGGCGCTTGCATCGGTGTGCAATTCTAGTCTAGCGCCTCGTCGGAATATATGCAATACTGGGGGGTTAACTAATTTTTCTTTAAGAGTTTCAAAAGCTTGCTTTTCGAGTATTCCAAATTTAAATTTATTTCCCGCTTTTAATAAATCACTTAAAGGTCTCGCTATAGTTGCATAATGTGGGATGTATTTTCTGAAATAAGAAGTTAGACCCAGAAAACTGTGTAGTTGTTTAAGGGTGCGGGGTTCAGGAAATTTCTTTACTGCCAAAGTTTTGGCTTCTGAGGGTCTAGTAGTTCCGTTTTCGATAATATAGCCTAAAAATTCAATTTTCCGTTTAAGAAATTGACATTTTGCAAAATTAAATTCAAGTCCGTAATCCGATGCAACTTCTAGGACGCGTTTCAGTTTTACCAAGGCTTCTTCCTCAGTTTCCGCAAGTATTATGACATCGTCTAAGTAAATTAATATTACCTTTTCTTTAATTAACTGTTTAAAAACAGCTTGAATATATCTTTGAAACTGTTGAGGTCCAACCGATAATCTGAATGGGAGCTTTAAGTACTCGTACTGTGAGTTATGCGTGACAAATGCTGTATATTTCCTACTCTCCTCTGCTACGTCTATATGAAAAAAAAACATTTTTTAAATCCAATGTTGTGAAAACCTTTGCTTCCTCAATGTTATCTAAAACATCTTCTATTCTTGGCAAGGGAAAATTATCTCTAATTATTTTTTTATTTAGCAATCTATAGTCTACGCAAAGCCTCCAAGAATTATTTTTCTTTTTCGCTAACACTATAGGAGATGCATAATTAGAGTTGCTCTCCGTTATAATTCCCGTTTCCAACCATTCCTGTATTTGTTTGTCTACAAACTCCTGCTCCGGATATGCTAATCTACGCGGTCGTTGCGCAATCGGAATATCATCAGTTAATATTATATTTACTTTTAACTCTGTGTCCTTAACCTTGTTTGGGTTATAATTAGTAATCAGTTCCGTTAACTCTTTCTTAATAGTGTTGTTTGTAATATGATTCAGCTCAACTTCCTGAAAATTAATAGAATTTGCTGTTTCAGCTAAATAAATGTCTGTGGTTTTCGTTAAGTCTAACTGTGGGATAGAACACTGTTCACTTTCTAATAAACAACTTTTTTCAGTACTTAATTGCATGTTTACTTTTTCACTAAAGTTAAAAGCTGTTTCATTTTGATTATTTTGTTCCTTTCTCACTAATTCAGCTGTCGAAATCATTTTTCCTATCGTGGGATTGTTTTGCTCTTCTGACCGCAACATCGCATGAAATTTGGGTGTGACATAGCTGACGCGTCTGATTTTCGTCATGGCTGTTTCTTGTGGGAAAGCAGTGACGTAATTTACCCTAACTTCTTTTAACTTCCGTTTTCCCATAATTTGCAATCCTTTTTCTGAAATATTGAAATTTAACTGTTTCAAAAAGGTATTCCCTAAAATTATAGAATGATTCAAATTTTTTACGATGTATAAATCTGAGTTTACTGTATAACCATCTATTTCAATGTTTACGGTCGTAAATCCTATGGGTGTTATTTGGTTTCCACCAATACCTGACAAAACCAAGTCATTTTCATGTAGTTTAGGGCATCCCAGGGCAATATAAATATCGTTATTCCCCATATTCACGTCGCTCCCTGTGTCTATCAAGGCATCTATATTTTTTCCTAAAATCCTCACGCTCTTTATTATTTTATCTGCTGGATTAGAGTTGTTGCTTACGGCAGGATTTGCATTTTTAGGAGAATTGTTTGTACACTGGTCAGACCTGTGGCCAGGAATTTTACACTTCCAGCACACCGGGCCTTCTTTTTTTTCGGGGACAATCCCTCCAGCGGTGAGAAAATTCATTGCAATTAAAACAACGGATTTTCGTATTTAAATTCTTTTGTGGGGCATTTACGTAATTTTTTTCATATGGTACGCGGCTAATATCATTTCGGTGGAACGCTCTATTATTTTCAAAACCTTGACGGTTTCGAAATTCCGTATTTGGAGACTTAATTTCAGCCTTCCGTAAGTTAATTCGGGCAGTTTCAAAATCATCCAACTTATTAGTCAAATCATCTATATTCGTAATTTTGGGTAATTCATCACAAAAGTGCTCTTTCATTTCTAGGGACAATTTTCTCCTGATTTGATCAATAATTAAAATATTTTTTAATTGTTCGTACGTCGATATCTGCAGGCCAGATAACCAATTATCCAAGAAATTTGAGAGTTCAAACGAGAAATCTTTCCACGAATCCGAATTTTGCTTTCTATGTAAGAAGAATTTTTGCCGGAATTGCTCTGGTGTAAGTTTAAAGCGTCTTAAAAGTATTTTTTTACATAGTCGTAGTCACTGGATTGTTCCTCACTTTCACGATTTATTAAACTTACTATATCAAGCGGTAATAATGCGAGAAGATAGGTTACCCATTCGTCTTTTTCTATATCTAAACGCTTTGCCTGGCGTTTGAAAAGGGTTAAGTATATACTGATTTCCTCTTCACTATTGTATCTATTTAACAATTTTAAATACTCAATACTTCAATATAATTTTAAATACTTCCGCGTAAAACATCGGAACCCTTTCCGGCGATTGTAGGTACAGAGTTATGTAATTGGGCTTTTTGTGTATTTTCCAATTGTAATCGCTTTAATTCAAACTCGCGATTCTCAGCTTCTTTTTGCTGTAATAATCGTTCAGCTTCTTCGCGCTCACTCACAACTCCCGCTAACAAATTTTTCACTAAATCTTCATCATACCCTTCGGATTTTACAATTAAGTCAGTTAATTGAGTTTTATTGGCGATTCTGGTGGATTTAAACCTAATTCGGCTGCCACAGTAACGAAATCGATCTTTTTAGACCTTATCAAGTGTGCCATTTTTATCATAAACTAATTAACACATAAAATTAAAATATATCATTAAATAAATCCATAACATACTTATATTCAATCGATAAATCAAATATATCTATACATATAATAATATGTAACCATTATAATAACACACTTACTTCCATATATTCACCTGACGAATCAAATATAACACATATAATAATATTCAACAATTTTATAAACACTTACTTTTATCTAAATATTCTAAATTGAATATATATTTCTTTCTTTTCACGTAAAAAAATTAACAAGATACAAAAAAAATATATCATTATACCAATATAATATACCTCTTCACTCCATTCTAGAAAAAAGAAACATTCAGTTTCACGAGGAATCAATAAAAAATAATAATTCTCCTTCATCTATTTATAAGCATACCATACGAAGAAAAAGAGAAAGAAAAAAAAACACTTTAGTCGTTTCACTTTTCTTTTTTCCAGTCTGCAAAAAAAATACACAGCAGACGTTCTTTATTTCATTCGAGCAACCCGACTTGCTGATAAACAACACATTTTCCTCTTGCGTACTCGAAAAACAGAAAAAAAATCACTTTCCCCCACCGGAACACACGACACTTAAATCGAAGCACACGGAGATATGAATGGGTCAGCCTTTCTCCACCGACACCCGAAATATTTTATTCACTCTTTACCGAAAAGAATTTTATCGGTTTTTCAGTGATTCATCACAGCACATCACTGACACATAATTGCACAGCAGATCATAGCTGATCATCACTTACATCACTCACATAATAACCACTCACACACACTTGGATGTGTAGTAATACGCAGAAGAAAAAAAATTTCGAAGCACAACCAACTTTCTCGTGAACCACTTATATACGATGCACAAATCTTTTTTCTTCTTTAATGGAAATTCACGTAGATCCATTCACGTAGATTCCGTTGATCACGTTGATCTAGGCCGGTAGCCTCCATTTTTTGTAGAGATATTTATGTTATGGCCGGTTGTCTAAATGGGTATAATAATGTCATACGATAACGCTCGTATTTATATATCGATTTTGATGAAACTAATTGTGTGTATTAAGGTCACCAATGTCTCGACCGAGTTCGTTGGGCAGCTTGGTCCGCCATTTTGTTTCAAGATGGCGGCCATTTAAAAATTTAAAACTAAAATAAATATACAAAAAAATTAAAAATTCAAATTTATTTTTTAATTACGTGTTAGGCCTTGATACAAGGATTCCAGAGCATTTTTTGGTTTACTTCTATCTTAAAAAATGGCTGAGATAGAGCAGTTTGAAATTCTAGGGTGGCTGACATTTTGAAACAAAACAGCACATTAACGAGATTACTCGCAAATTATTTTCTTTCATTGTTGTAATAATTTTCCAAATCATACGCATAAAACTATATATTCATATCCGTTAGTGCCAAAATTGGCGACATTGGCGACAAAATTGACAAAATTGGCGACATTTGGCGAAATATCGCCAAATTTGGCGACCAAAATAAGTCTTCATAAATGAAGCCAATTTGGCTATTGCTCAATAATTTGGCGAATTTCTTATTCAAATTCAGTATTAACGAATCTTTTGTGAACGTTTCTTTGCATTTTAACTTGCTGTTTTCGTGTAATATTAGCTAAAATTTTAAAACGAAGATATAGGAAAGCTACCTTTTCCTCCCGGTACAGGCCGGAAGGACGTTTTTACTTCTAGATGGTCATGAGCGCGTATGAACGGTTCAGATTTTCTACTTTTAAGTGGTCATGACCGTCTATGTGTGTTTTTGTCACCCCCTTTTGTTCCAGACTGGGCTTTAAAGAAGGTGTTTATCGGCACACTCCCCCTTCCTAAGGCTCCTATATACCGGGCTGACTCACGCCTCCATTTAATTGCCCAAGCGGACGCCTGACTTGGCGTCTTATCGCGTAGATGGCGAGTGAATTTAGTTACTTAATCATATGCAAAAATATAAGAATAAATAGCTAAGATATTTAATAGCGCCATACTAAGGAGACATACATTACAGGTAGACATATATTAAAAAGTAAAAAAGCATGTAATTATGCTTTTGTATAATAATATATTAAAATGAAAAATTCATTTTCATCAATTAATATTTATTGCTTTGCTTTACATGAATAATTAAGATATAAATTTAATTAATTCTAAATTTGATTTAATATGAAAATATATATTCACATGCATTGGACTCTTATATTTTTATTACTTTCAGTATGAAGTTAAGTTGTGATATAATTTGTTATTAATAAAATAGTCTTAAATGCTGATATTCTAAGGAATAAATTTCGTATGTTAGATATTCAGTTTTTACAATTTAATCGCACGTAAAATAATCCTTATTAAAAAATAATAATGATGATGAATAATGAGAACCTTCCGCGTTTCGAATAATTTCTTGTTTTCTTTTAATGTTATCTCAATCCCCCTCCCCCCCCCCCACATCCCTACAGTTCAAAAATTTCAACCAACCCAGTACGAAAAAGTTTAAAATTTGTAAAACTTATTTTTTTTGTCTACTCATTTATTACTTTATTGCAACAATAAATAACCAATTATTTAAATTCCCCCTTTTCGAAATTACCGATCTCACCTCCTCCCCTCTGTTTTTAAATCCAAAGAAACTACTTTCTGACATATTTTTGAATTCATTTTTGTTAAAACTCACATAAAATTAGCAAGTCTTCTTAAGATCTTTCAGAAAATACTGTCAAAGTGGACGGTTTGAATCGAATTCCCGACGCGGCAGCGCGAGAAAGGGAGAAGCTTATCGTCACATGACAATGATCGCTTATTACTCGATAAGTAATTTATTTGACAAATACTAGAAAACGCTATTCGATTCCAAATCACTTCAATAGTCACTTCTGCCAATTTTATTCCTTTTCGTTTAAAAATAAGTCAGAAAATATGTCACATTTTGCGCTCTTGACCAGGGAATTTGAAAACCACATTAAACAAAACTCTTTCAATTAAAAATATATAGAAAATTCCATATAGTAAAAACGTCAAATTCACCTTCTTAAACTTGAAAAAATACAATGCAAACACACTGGTAAAAATTTATTTGTTACTATATAGAAACAAGGTATATAGTTTTTCAACTATTTTTATCCTCTGATGATGGCTAATGTTTAGCCAAAAGCGCTTAGGTATTTTGACATCTGATTTTACATCATAAATTGTTTTAATGCTTTAAAACTGTGTTTTTTGCATTTGCACCTATTATAGTAACAATTAAAGTTTTATCAGTGTGTTTGCAATGTGTTTTTTCAAAACTCTTTAATTAAAAAAATTTTCTGCCTTATTTGTAATTTTACAATAACAGTAAATAAATAATGAATCGTCAAAATTTCCCCTTCCCGCCAAAAACATAATAAAAGATCCCCCCACCTCCTCCTTTCTGCAGCTGATGAAATTAAAAATATCTTTTTTTTCTTATGTGTTTGTTACTTTTTTCAAACAAGAAATATATAATCATTTCAATTACACTTCCCCCCCCCCAACCCTACTCTCAACTTTCAGTTTTTTCCTTTTGACCTCCCCCCCCCCCGCGCGCAAAATTCAAAGTTTAAAGTGTAAAATTTTTAAATTTCGATTAAAGAAAGTGCCTTTTCCACACTTTTTAACAACAGTAAATGAATTTAACTATCTAAATACCCCCCCCCCCCCTTCCACCAATCCAAAAAATAAATAAGGTGGATTTTCTAGACAGGGGGGAGGGGGAATAAGATTTTTTTCTCCTCTTTAACAATTAGTCTTTTCTCACCCGTCCTGCAATATACCATATCGGACTCGAAGAACCGGTTTATTGTATACAAGTGATCTGGTTGGCGCGGCATTTGGCGAAATTCTTCAATCCTGAACTATTCTTCTAGCATTTATAGACAAATTATTCCGCCTTTCTTCATTTATATGGATTTTAAATATTCTAAATCCATTCCTTGACAGATTAGAACAATTTTATGCGAAACAACCGTCCATTTTAAGCAATTTATTCACTCGATAATCGTTTAAACATTTCTCGCCTCATAGGCCGCAATGGGCAACAAACGGTAAGTGGGCATCAAAATGCTTGATGATTCAGCCTTTCCCACGGCCGGCTCATGACGTTTCAAACGTCACACGGGGTGGATCATCTTTACACGGCGATTGGTACAAACAGGGCTACACTACATACCGGGCTTGCTCATTCATTATGATGACGTCACAAAAGGTGGCTGACTAGGAGGAAATACATACAGCGATTGGCACAAAACGATGGGCGCATTGCTTTGGACCAATCGCTGGTCGCGGTCAGCCACCATTTGTGACGTTTTGAGAGTGAATGAGCAAGCCCGGTATCGAGTGTTGCCTTGGTACAAAGCATCGTGCCCATCGTCTTGTACCAATCGCCGTGTAAAGATGATTTTACGTTTTGTTACGTTTACGATATGACGTTTTAAAAGGCCGTGTACAACGTAGGTCACGGTTGAAGTAAGTAGTGTGCTTACAAGGCAACACTAGATACCGGGCTTGCTCATTCACTCTCAAAACGTCACAAATGGTGGCTGACCGCGACCAGCGATTGGTCCAAAGCAATGCGCCCATCGTTTTGTGCCAATCGCTGTATGTCTTTCCTCCTAGTTAGCCACCTTTTGTGACGTCATCATAATGAATGAGCAAGCCCGGTATGTAGTGTAGCCCTGGTGCTTATCGCCAATACAACCGCAATAAAAAAAATGTCTCAAACAGGAGGAAAACCAGATTCTCCGTGAGAGGGCGTCGAGTTCCCACCGCCGTTATTAACGTTTGAAGTTTCATTTAACAAGCTTGATACTAATGTCAGTTTCAATGTAACGCTGTATTTTCAAACAAACTATACGAATGTTTCTATTTCTATAATATTTTAAAGTAAACATATATTATGCCTGTTTAATGATAAATCAGTATGAATAAATCTGCAAATACTAAGAAAAGAAAAGCTGATCGAATATGCTTCGTTCCTGGATATACTGGTGGATATAAAAGCAACAAAACTAAAATAACTCTATCCCCCCCCCCCCCCCCCCACACCCCAAAGACAAAAACTAATTTGAAAAATAGTTAAAAGTCATTCCTCGTACCGATAAAGATCTAAGCCAATATTCAGTTACATGTGAATTAGAGTCCTGCACGGGTCGGGATGTATCCGACACAAACCCGCAAATTTCATTTGAAGTCAACCCGCAACCCGACCCGAACCTGACAAAAAAAATTTCCTCGATTTTCTTAAACTGAAAAAATATTGGACATTCTTTTGAAAAAGCGGGTCATCCCGAACCCTACCCGAACCCGAAAAAGTGAATGTCAACCCGACCCGCAGCAAAAAGTAGAAGTCGACCCGACTCGAACCCGAACATCAACGAAAAAATAGAGCGCCAACCCGACCCGAACCGCGAGACGGGTCGGGTGCGGGTAAACAGACCCGATGCAGGACTTTAATGTGAATCGCATTTTCATGAGCGATTTATTGAGAGAAATTACAAATACACTATTGAAGGGAAAGAAGATTTGCTGAATTATTTTTAATTTAGTATTTTAATTTTTCTATCTAAAATAATTAAAATATTTATCTTGTGATAATGACAATAAATAATTTAAACAATGAATTATTATCATAAATATTTTATTAATTATTGATATCCTAACTTTAAAATTTATTTTAACATGAATATTTTGTTTCATTAGTATGCTTTCATTCAATCATGGTTTTAAATACATTCACAAAATCAATGTATTACTTTTTGTAGGGTGTCTATTATTGGAATTAAAAGTGTTTGATTTATTTCTGTTATTAAAATTTTGATTCACATTGGGAAATGTGAGTATGAGAATGGTTAAATATTGTTGATAGCTTAATGTAATATTAATATATATATATATATATATATATATATATATATATAATTATTAATCAAAAATAATTTTTAAATAATTTTTTAAGGATGATTGGCACATTTACCCTAATTTAAAGAAAATGCATTCTTGTCATACTTTCAGGAGAGTAATTATTTTTTTTTCTAGATTTGAAAGAATCATTAATTTCTTGTTTGATGTTAAATTATTTTACCCAAAACTAAAGCTCTGAAATATCAGAAATTTTTAGCAACTCAATTTACTCAGTTTGTTAACTGGATGTAAACAAGTTATGTAATAATGAATACCGATTACAAAGTTGTCAAAATAGGGACATGTTTTTGCAAGAATTCATCATGGTATAATGTATTTATCCAATATATTGTATTGTATTTATCCAATTTTAGAAATAACTAAATATTGTAGGAAGAAAAACATTGTCCTATGATAAAGTTTGTAACTGTTTGAGTTCATTACAATTAGTTGTTATGAAATCAATTACATTTCTCTTCAACTGAATGTTCATTATTAGAATATTTTTCCCTTTTTTTTATCTAGAGCATTTTAAAGTACTGATTTATTACATAAAAAAATAGATTTAAAATGATGTGTATGTGAAAACGAAAGTTACCATAGCCGCTTCGAGAACACTGGCGCCATCTATCGGCGTCCTCTATTTCTGAAGTATAATTTTGACGCCTATAACAACACTATCTATTTCTAGGCACTGTAGTTGTAGTAACGATATCGTAGGTGTCGGAGAATCCAATCGCGACCTACGTTATACACGGCTGGTTGGTTAATGACGTTTAAAACGTCACAAGAAGTAGATCATCTTTAAACGGCGATTGGTACAAAGCGTCGCGCCCATCCTTTTGTACCAATCACAGTGTAAAGATAATCCACTCCGTGTGACGTTTTAAAGTCTTGAACCAGCCGTGTATAACGTAGGTCGCACACAAATAGAGAAAAGTACTGTTGCCACTGTAACAATGACTTCTTTGATATCGAAATGTATAACGGCAGCGTTCAGAATAAGGCCCTTTCTTTTATTATAGACGCTTTCAGTCGTGACGTCAATCATGACTTTTTGCAGGGCTACACTACATACCGGGCTTGCTCATTCATTATGATGACGTCACAAAAGGTGGCTGACTAGGAGGAAAGACATACAGCGATTGGCACAAAACGATGGGCGCATTGCTTTGGACCAATCGCTGGTCGCGGTCAGCCACCATTTGTGACGTTTTGAGAGTGAATGAGCAAGCCCGGTATCTAGTGTTGCCTTGATAATAGTAAATGAGAATACTAATATCTGACATTGAGAACGCGGACTATTTTTTTAACTTTTGCCTTGCAAGCTTCATTTGCCTTTCATGCTTCTGACCGCTGATTCTGAGCTCCTGTTATATATAGAGCTCAATGTTTTTTACAGAGTCACGTGATGCTCGAATACACCAATGGAGGTGTACGAAAAGAGCAAAACGTCACTGTAGCGGTCTGTAAAAAAAGATTAGTGGAATGCACCGCGGTAGCCTATCTGTTTCGTTAGCCTCGGAAAGCGTCTATTGCGGTCTCCGATACCAACGCACTTTTCCACATCAATTCCGTCAAGGATCTAAAAATAATTGCAAGACGCTACAATTTTGGCAGGGATCCAGGTAAATTTTTGCAAAAATTCAGGCTTCTGATTGGTCGATCATATTTCGAAAATAGCTAAAATTATATCTGGATACCTGACTTTATTTACTAATTAAATACTTGAAGGTAAAGGTAAACTAACAATGAAACGGGAAATCCACGATACCAGGGCTACACTACATACCGGGCTTGCTCATTCATTATGATGACGTCACAAAAGGTGGCTGACAAGGAGGAAAGACATACAGCGATTGGCACAAAACGATGGGCGCATTGCTTTGGACCAATCGCTGGTCGCGGTCAGCCACCATTTGTGACGTTTTGAGAGTGAATGAGCAAGCCCGGTATCTAGTCAAGGCAACACTAGATACCGGGCTTGCTCATTCACTCTCAAAACGTCACAAATGGTGGCTGACCGCGACCAGCGATTGGTCCAAAGCAATGCGCCCATCGTTTTGTGCCAATCGCTGTATGTCTTTCCTCCTAGTCAGCCACCTTTTGTGACGTCATCATAATGAATGAGCAAGCCCGGTATGTAGTGTAGCCCTGATCTAGTGTTGCCTTGACGATACACATGAGGCCAGAGATTGGGGTAGGTTTTCGCTGAATATTATTTTGTTCTACTATGCATTGTTTGGGCACTTTAGTAGTAAGCAAAAAGACCGATTGGCTAAATGCATATTATTAGAGTGCCACGATATGAGAGTGGCGACGTACGGGATATAAAATTTGATCAGTTGAGACGAATCTGGACAAAAGCGAATCGCCAAGCATCTTGGCGGGTCTGCCATTATCGTCCAACTAATGTTTGTTAACTTGTTTTTCAGTCGACTAATTGAACTCCTCCAGGCGAGTATCGTCAAGTTCTGGAATGCCAGTTTGCTATAGTTTTGACAAACACGTCTGTCTAAGCATAGTCTCAGCATCGTATGTCGCCACTCTCAGATAGAGGCACCCTAATATGGTTGCATTCTCAGTACTTTGATCAGATTCTGAGCGTTGTCAGAACGGTTTGTTTGTTTGCTTTATTGAGAACATACATCTGACTTGTGTGCTTGACCGCGACCTACGTCGCAACCTGCGTTCTAAGGAAAGGGCATGTTTACAAACAAACAGTTCCCTCAACCAATCTACCACTGCATTTTTGTCGCAGCTATCATTGCAGGAATCGTCATGGCGACGTAGGCCAATCATATCACAGACCAATTTAACGTAGACCAATCAAATCGCTCCATCTCATGTGTACTGTAGGAGTCGTAAAGGACGAACAGGATTTTCTCCCAAACCAACAGTAATTTAACCAACAGTGACGTCAGTTGCCCTTTCCTTATACACGGCCGATGCATGACGTTTAAAACGTCACACTGAGTGGATCGAGGCTAACGAAAAAGACAGACTACCGCGGTACATTCCACTTATCTTTTTTTACAGACCGCTAGAGTGACGTGATGCTCTATTCGTACGCCTTCATTGGTGCATTCGAGCAACACGTGACTCCGGCGGTCTGTAAAAAAAGATATACGTAAAGCACCGCGGTAGCCTTTCTTTTTCGTTAGCCTCGGAGTGGATCATCTTTACACGGCGATTGGCACAAAACGATGGGCGCGCTGCTTTGTACCAATTGCCGTATAAAGATGATCCACGCCGTGTGACGTTTTAAACGTCATGTACCGGCATTGTAGAAGGAAATGGCATGTTTACAAACAAACAGTTCCATCAACTAATCTACCACTTCATTTTTGTCGTAGAAATTGTCATGGCAACGTAGGTCTATCATATTATAGACCAGTTTAACATAGACCAATCAAATTTCTCCATTTCATGTGTACAGTAGGAGTCATAAAGACAACATGTTTTTCTTGCTAATCAACCGTAATTGAACCAACAGTGACGTCAGCTGCCCTTTCCTTATAACGTAGGTCGCCGCTTGACATCAAGCGCGACCTACGTTATACACGGCCGGTGCATAACGTTTAAAACGTCACATGAAGTGGATCATTTTACACGGTTATTGGTGCAAAGCACCAATAACCCACCGTTTTGCACCAATCGCTGTGGAAAAATGATCCACTCCATATGACGTTTAAAACGTCATGCATCGGCCGTGTATAACGTAGGCCGCGCATCAAGTGCCCGCTTATAAGCAAGGCAACACTAGATACCGGGCTTGCTCATTCACTCTCATAACGTCACAAATAGTGGCTGACTGCGACCAGCGATTGGTACGAAGCGACGCGCCCATCGTTTTGTGCCAATCGCTGTATGTCTTTCGTCGCAGCTAGAGCTCCTATAATAGAGGCTGACGCATCCTCGCAGATTTGGTGCTCAAATTGAAGTTCAGTCGAAAAACCAAGCTAATCAGAACCGGTTCACCCAATAAGAACTGAGTCTTAGGCAACCCCAACTCCGGCTGTGGTAGATTGATGCTGAACTGAGCACCAATAATCCAAAACAAAATGGATATGCGTCAGCTACTATTATAGGAGTCTTAGTCGCGGCCAGCCACCTCGAGGCTAACGAAAAAGAAAGACTGCCGCGGTGCTTTAAGCGTATCTTTTTTTACAGACCACCGGAGTCACGTGATGCTCGAATGCACCAATGCAGGTGCACGAAAAGAGCATCACGTCACTCTAACGGTCTGTAAAAAAAGATAAGTGAAATGAACCGCGGTAGCCCGCGACCTACGTTATACATGGCCGATGCATGACGTTTTGCACCAATCGCCGTGAAAAAATGATCCACTCCATGTGACGTTTTAAACGTCATGCACCGGCCGTGTATAACCAGGGCTACACTACATACAGGGCTTGCTCATTCATTATGATGACGTCACAAAATGTGGCTGACTAGGAGGAAAGACATACAGCGATTGGCACAAAACGATGGGCGCATTGCTTTGGACCAATCGCTGGTCGCGGTCAGCCACCATTTGTGACGTTTTGAGAGTGAATGAGCAAGCCCGGTATCTAGTGTTGCCTTGATAATAGTAAATGAGAATACTAATATCTGACATTGAGAACGCGGACTATTTTTTTAACTTTTGCCTTGCAAGCTTCATTTGCCTTTCATGCTTCTGACCGCTGATTCTGAGCTCCTGTTATATATAGAGCTCAATGTTTTTTGCAGAGTCACGTGATGCTCGAATACACCAATGGAGGTGTACGAAAAGAGCAAAACGTCACTGTAGCGGTCTGTAAAAAAAGATTAGTGGAATGCACCGCGGTAGCCTATCTGTTTCGTTAGCCTCGGAAAGCGTCTATTGCGGTCTCCGATACCAACGCACTTTTCCACATCAATTCCGTCAAGGATCTAAAAATAATTGCAAGACGCTACAATTTTGGCAGGGATCCAGGTAAATTTTTGCAAAAATTCAGGCTTCTGATTGGTCGATCATATTTCGAAAATAGCTAAAATTATATCTGGATACCTGACTTTATTTACTAATTAAATACTTGAAGGTAAAGGTAAACTAACAATGAAACGGGAAATCCACGATACCAGGGCTACACTACATACCGGGCTTGCTCATTCATTATGATGACGTCACAAAAGGTGGCTGACAAGGAGGAAAGACATACAGCGATTGGCACAAAACGATGGGCGCATTGCTTTGGACCAATCGCTGGTCGCGGTCAGCCACCATTTGTGACGTTTTGAGAGTGAATGAGCAAGCCCGGTATCGAGTGTTGCCTTGGTACAAAGCATCGTGCCCATCGTCTTGTACCAATCGCCGTGTAAAGATGATTTTACGTTTTGTTACGTTTACGATATGACGTTTTAAAAGGCCGTGTACAACGTAGGTCACGGTTGAAGTAAGTAGTGTGCTTACAAGGCAACACTAGATACCGGGCTTGCTCATTCACTCTCAAAACGTCACAAATGGTGGCTGACCGCGACCAGCGATTGGTCCAAAGCAATGCGCCCATCGTTTTGTGCCAATCGCTGTATGTCTTTCCTCCTAGTTAGCCACCTTTTGTGACGTCATCATAATGAATGAGCAAGCCCGGTATGTAGTGTAGCCCTGGTGCTTATCGCCAATACAACCGCAATAAAAAAAATGTCTCAAACAGGAGGAAAACCAGATTCTCCGTGAGAGGGCGTCGAGTTCCCACCGCCGTTATTAACGTTTGAAGTTTCATTTAACAAGCTTGATACTAATGTCAGTTTCAATGTAACGCTGTATTTTCAAACAAACTATACGAATGTTTCTATTTCTATAATATTTTAAAGTAAACATATATTATGCCTGTTTAATGATAAATCAGTATGAATAAATCTGCAAATACTAAGAAAAGAAAAGCTGATCGAATATGCTTCGTTCCTGGATATACTGGTGGATATAAAAGCAACAAAACTAAAATAACTCTATCCCCCCCCCCCCCCCCCACACCCCAAAGACAAAAACTAATTTGAAAAATAGTTAAAAGTCATTCCTCGTACCGATAAAGATCTAAGCCAATATTCAGTTACATGTGAATTAGAGTCCTGCACGGGTCGGGATGTATCCGACACAAACCCGCAAATTTCATTTGAAGTCAACCCGCAACCCGACCCGAACCTGACAAAAAAAATTTCCTCGATTTTCTTAAACTGAAAAAATATTGGACATTCTTTTGAAAAAGCGGGTCATCCCGAACCCTACCCGAACCCGAAAAAGTGAATGTCAACCCGACCCGCAGCAAAAAGTAGAAGTCGACCCGACTCGAACCCGAACATCAACGAAAAAATAGAGCGCCAACCCGACCCGAACCGCGAGACGGGTCGGGTGCGGGTAAACAGACCCGATGCAGGACTTTAATGTGAATCGCATTTTCATGAGCGATTTATTGAGAGAAATTACAAATACACTATTGAAGGGAAAGAAGATTTGCTGAATTATTTTTAATTTAGTATTTTAATTTTTCTATCTAAAATAATTAAAATATTTATCTTGTGATAATGACAATAAATAATTTAAACAATGAATTATTATCATAAATATTTTATTAATTATTGATATCCTAACTTTAAAATTTATTTTAACATGAATATTTTGTTTCATTAGTATGCTTTCATTCAATCATGGTTTTAAATACATTCACAAAATCAATGTATTACTTTTTGTAGGGTGTCTATTATTGGAATTAAAAGTGTTTGATTTATTTCTGTTATTAAAATTTTGATTCACATTGGGAAATGTGAGTATGAGAATGGTTAAATATTGTTGATAGCTTAATGTAATATTAATATATATATATATATATATATATATATATATATATATATAATTATTAATCAAAAATAATTTTTAAATAATTTTTTAAGGATGATTGGCACATTTACCCTAATTTAAAGAAAATGCATTCTTGTCATACTTTCAGGAGAGTAATTATTTTTTTTTCTAGATTTGAAAGAATCATTAATTTCTTGTTTGATGTTAAATTATTTTACCCAAAACTAAAGCTCTGAAATATCAGAAATTTTTAGCAACTCAATTTACTCAGTTTGTTAACTGGATGTAAACAAGTTATGTAATAATGAATACCGATTACAAAGTTGTCAAAATAGGGACATGTTTTTGCAAGAATTCATCATGGTATAATGTATTTATCCAATATATTGTATTGTATTTATCCAATTTTAGAAATAACTAAATATTGTAGGAAGAAAAACATTGTCCTATGATAAAGTTTGTAACTGTTTGAGTTCATTACAATTAGTTGTTATGAAATCAATTACATTTCTCTTCAACTGAATGTTCATTATTAGAATATTTTTCCCTTTTTTTTATCTAGAGCATTTTAAAGTACTGATTTATTACATAAAAAAATAGATTTAAAATGATGTGTATGTGAAAACGAAAGTTACCATAGCCGCTTCGAGAACACTGGCGCCATCTATCGGCGTCCTCTATTTCTGAAGTATAATTTTGACGCCTATAACAACACTATCTATTTCTAGGCACTGTAGTTGTAGTAACGATATCGTAGGTGTCGGAGAATCCAATCGCGACCTACGTTATACACGGCTGGTTGGTTAATGACGTTTAAAACGTCACAAGAAGTAGATCATCTTTAAACGGCGATTGGTACAAAGCGTCGCGCCCATCCTTTTGTACCAATCACAGTGTAAAGATAATCCACTCCGTGTGACGTTTTAAAGTCTTGAACCAGCCGTGTATAACGTAGGTCGCACACAAATAGAGAAAAGTACTGTTGCCACTGTAACAATGACTTCTTTGATATCGAAATGTATAACGGCAGCGTTCAGAATAAGGCCCTTTCTTTTATTATAGACGCTTTCAGTCGTGACGTCAATCATGACTTTTTGCAGGGCTACACTACATACCGGGCTTGCTCATTCATTATGATGACGTCACAAAAGGTGGCTGACTAGGAGGAAAGACATACAGCGATTGGCACAAAACGATGGGCGCATTGCTTTGGACCAATCGCTGGTCGCGGTCAGCCACCATTTGTGACGTTTTGAGAGTGAATGAGCAAGCCCGGTATCTAGTGTTGCCTTGATAATAGTAAATGAGAATACTAATATCTGACATTGAGAACGCGGACTATTTTTTTAACTTTTGCCTTGCAAGCTTCATTTGCCTTTCATGCTTCTGACCGCTGATTCTGAGCTCCTGTTATATATAGAGCTCAATGTTTTTTACAGAGTCACGTGATGCTCGAATACACCAATGGAGGTGTACGAAAAGAGCAAAACGTCACTGTAGCGGTCTGTAAAAAAAGATTAGTGGAATGCACCGCGGTAGCCTATCTGTTTCGTTAGCCTCGGAAAGCGTCTATTGCGGTCTCCGATACCAACGCACTTTTCCACATCAATTCCGTCAAGGATCTAAAAATAATTGCAAGACGCTACAATTTTGGCAGGGATCCAGGTAAATTTTTTCAAAAATTCAGGCTTCTGATTGGTCGATCATATTTCGAAAATAGCTAAAATTATATCTGGATACCTGACTTTATTTACTAATTAAATACTTGAAGGTAAAGGTAAACTAACAATGAAACGGGAAATCCACGATACCAGGGCTACACTACATACCGGGCTTGCTCATTCATTATGATGACGTCACAAAAGGTGGCTGACAAGGAGGAAAGACATACAGCGATTGGCACAAAACGATGGGCGCATTGCTTTGGACCAATCGCTGGTCGCGGTCAGCCACCATTTGTGACGTTTTGAGAGTGAATGAGCAAGCCCGGTATCTAGTCAAGGCAACACTAGATACCGGGCTTGCTCATTCACTCTCAAAACGTCACAAATGGTGGCTGACCGCGACCAGCGATTGGACCAAAGCAATGCGCCCATCGTTTTGTGCCAATCGCTGTATGTCTTTCCTCCTAGTCAGCCACCTTTTGTGACGTCATCATAATGAATGAGCAAGCCCGGTATGTAGTGTAGCCCTGATCTAGTGTTGCCTTGACGATACACATGAGGCCAGAGATTGGGGTAGGTTTTCGCTGAATATTATTTTGTTCTACTATGCATTGTTTGGGCACTTTAGTAGTAAGCAAAAAGACCGATTGGCTAAATGCATATTATTAGAGTGCCACGATATGAGAGTGGCGACGTACGGGATATAAAATTTGATCAGTTGAGACGAATCTGGACAAAAGCGAATCGCCAAGCATCTTGGCGGGTCTGCCATTATCGTCCAACTAATGTTTGTTAACTTGTTTTTCAGTCGACTAATTGAACTCCTCCAGGCGAGTATCGTCAAGTTCTGGAATGCCAGTTTGCTATAGTTTTGACAAACACGTCTGTCTAAGCATAGTCTCAGCATCGTATGTCGCCACTCTCAGATAGAGGCACCCTAATATGGTTGCATTCTCAGTACTTTGATCAGATTCTGAGCGTTGTCAGAACGGTTTGTTTGTTTGCTTTATTGAGAACATACATCTGACTTGTGTGCTTGACCGCGACCTACGTCGCAACCTGCGTTCTAAGGAAAGGGCATGTTTACAAACAAACAGTTCCCTCAACCAATCTACCACTGCATTTTTGTCGCAGCTATCATTGCAGGAATCGTCATGGCGACGTAGGCCAATCATATCACAGACCAATTTAACGTAGACCAATCAAATCGCTCCATCTCATGTGTACTGTAGGAGTCGTAAAGGACGAACAGGATTTTCTCCCAAACCAACAGTAATTTAACCAACAGTGACGTCAGTTGCCCTTTCCTTATACACGGCCGATGCATGACGTTTAAAACGTCACACTGAGTGGATCGAGGCTAACGAAAAAGACAGACTACCGCGGTACATTCCACTTATCTTTTTTTACAGACCGCTAGAGTGACGTGATGCTCTATTCGTACGCCTTCATTGGTGCATTCGAGCAACACGTGACTCCGGCGGTCTGTAAAAAAAGATATACGTAAAGCACCGCGGTAGCCTTTCTTTTTCGTTAGCCTCGGAGTGGATCATCTTTACACGGCGATTGGCACAAAACGATGGGCGCGCTGCTTTGTACCAATTGCCGTATAAAGATGATCCACGCCGTGTGACGTTTTAAACGTCATGTACCGGCATTGTAGAAGGAAATGGCATGTTTACAAACAAACAGTTCCATCAACTAATCTACCACTTCATTTTTGTCGTAGAAATTGTCATGGCAACGTAGGTCTATCATATTATAGACCAGTTTAACATAGACCAATCAAATTTCTCCATTTCATGTGTACAGTAGGAGTCATAAAGACAACATGTTTTTCTTGCTAATCAACCGTAATTGAACCAACAGTGACGTCAGCTGCCCTTTCCTTATAACGTAGGTCGCCGCTTGACATCAAGCGCGACCTACGTTATACACGGCCGGTGCATAACGTTTAAAACGTCACATGAAGTGGATCATTTTACACGGTTATTGGTGCAAAGCACCAATAACCCACCGTTTTGCACCAATCGCTGTGGAAAAATGATCCACTCCATATGACGTTTAAAACGTCATGCATCGGCCGTGTATAACGTAGGCCGCGCATCAAGTGCCCGCTTATAAGCAAGGCAACACTAGATACCGGGCTTGCTCATTCACTCTCATAACGTCACAAATAGTGGCTGACTGCGACCAGCGATTGGTACAAAGCGACGCGCCCATCGTTTTGTGCCAATCGCTGTATGTCTTTCGTCGCAGCTAGAGCTCCTATAATAGAGGCTGACGCATCCTCGCAGATTTGGTGCTCAAATTGAAGTTCAGTCGAAAAACCAAGCTAATCAGAACCGGTTCACCCAATAAGAACTGAGTCTTAGGCAACCCCAACTCCGGCTGTGGTAGATTGATGCTGAACTGAGCACCAATAATCCAAAACAAAATGGATATGCGTCAGCTACTATTATAGGAGTCTTAGTCGCGGCCAGCCACCTCGAGGCTAACGAAAAAGAAAGACTGCCGCGGTGCTTTAAGCGTATCTTTTTTTACAGACCACCGGAGTCACGTGATGCTCGAATGCACCAATGCAGGTGCACGAAAAGAGCATCACGTCACTCTAACGGTCTGTAAAAAAAGATAAGTGAAATGAACCGCGGTAGCCCGCGACCTACGTTATACATGGCCGATGCATGACGTTTTGCACCAATCGCCGTGAAAAAATGATCCACTCCATGTGACGTTTTAAACGTCATGCACCGGCCGTGTATAACCAGGGCTACACTACATACAGGGCTTGCTCATTCATTATGATGACGTCACAAAATGTGGCTGACTAGGAGGAAAGACATACAGCGATTGGCACAAAACGATGGGCGCATTGCTTTGGACCAATCGCTGGTCGCGGTCAGCCACCATTTGTGACGTTTTGAGAGTGAATGAGCAAGCCCGGTATCTAGTGTTGCCTTGCTTTCCTCCTAGTCAGCCACCTTTTGTGACGTCATCATAATGAATGAGCAAGCCCGGTATGTAGTGTAGCCCTGATCACGTCATTCTAGGGTTTTGTAAAATAAGATACGTGGAATGCATTGCGGTAGCCTGTCTTTTTTTACAGACCGCTAGCGTGACGTGTTGCTCTTTTCGTACACCTGCATTGGTGCATTCGAGCATCACGTGACTCCCGTGGTCTGTAAAAAAAGATACGCGTAAAGCACTGCGGTAGCCTTTCTTTTTCGTTAGCCTCGAATGAGCAAGCCCGGTATCTAGTGTGGCCCTGTTATATGTCATCGTCAATATATAAGGACGAGATAGCCACAAGGAAATTTACAAAGCCACAGAGAATTACAACAGAGGGATCTACGAAGTGTGTGCAATGGAGCTAACGGCAATCAAATCCGCGACCTGACTCCTACGCTGTCAAGCGATTAGCGGAATGGTGGTAAGAACGATTTTGATATCGTTAGTATCAGAGACAATAATAGATAAATATATTGTTGGCATGGTGTTTTATATCGGAATGTATAACGACAACTTTCAGAATCAGATTTTTCATAGGCTCGATTCTGAGCGCTGTCGAAACGATATCGTTGAAAATATTGTTGCCATGGAAATAACTACTTCTTCGGTATCGAAACGTATAACGACAGCGTTCAAAATCAAGTTACATGATTTGAAAATGATGTCATCTTTCACTTGTATAAAAATTTCGCAACGCTATCTGGATTCCAATCTTGATTTTATATAATTAGCACTTAAATAAATCGGTATTTTTAAATGTCGTGAACGATTAAAAAAAATAAGGAATTTAATTGTGTTTACCTCTTTCTATACGTGTTATAATATTTTTTTGAGAAATTTTGTGGATGTATGTGGCAGCATTACTTGTATGGGCAGATATCGAGGTAGATTTTCGTTGGCATTTGCCATGAGTTGGTGAAAGTAATTTATCAACTTGGTGCCTTGGACTTTTTTAATGTTTTCTGTCTGCAAGCAGAGGAAAACACATGCAAACCATGAAGTTCTATTACACAGTAATTATGTTCTGGTGGTGTTTATTGCTTTCTGGAGCCAAGTCCGAAGGAAATACAACCGAAACTGAGAATTTGCCAGAAGTTAAGCCTACTCGAAGCCCTCGTCAAATGGAATACATCTCTCTCATAAGCACGTTACTGCAGCAAACTTCTGTGCTGAGTTCTGTTGATGGACTATTAATGGCCACGAGTGCTGTAGCAACTGCAGCATTAGCACGTGCCCGGCCTGTACTTGTAGCTGGTTTTCTATCTTATCTCATCTATGCAGGCACTGCTTTACTTGCTCCTGGGACAGCCGCGAGAATGGGGATTATGCCAGTACGAAGTATGAGGGCATCTACAGGTGGAATAGTAGCCGAAGCAGTTATGCGATCTATACAGTTCAGCCCCGTCATGAGTGTCGTTACCAATGTCACTGTCAGTGTGGTATCGGATGCTGCTTCCCGTCTTCGATTGTTATCCCGATCTTTCTCTCAGCAACTGAGATGGGTTCAAGGTCGAGTTGCTACATTGTCGACTGCTCTGCAATCAACGTGTGTGGAGCGTTTCCTGTGTAGAGTGGGGCGTTTCACTCAAGAATCCTTTCCAACTGCTGCTGCTGCGCTTAGAGCTATAGGGTGAGTAAAGAAGAATTTACTAAAACCTCATCACTGTTGATCAGTCTTTCTTTTAACGTGCTCAGTATTTTACACTAAATAAAGTAATAAAGAGTAACAACTCGAAGCGATTAAAGATCTGAAAATTCCATTTTATTTTTCACGAGAACTTTAAAAAACTCTTCCGTCTCGTAGGAAAAAGAGATCTGAATTCTATACACGTTTAAGTCTCCAAAACCTTTCTCCGATATGGGTCAACGTGTTTTTAATTTTACTGTATGTATCGACTCGAGGGGTACACAATTTTGAGAGGATACGCAAGTCCTTTTGTAACAGAACTTCACTACATAAAACCTTGCTATTGAGATTAAACTGAATTCGTGCAGTGTCCTTTACGAAAGAATGTTATTTTAGGCCAGTTCCTAAAACCAGTCTTTCATGAACTTTTTATCCTTGTCTCACTGTAATTTGCGCTATTTGATTATTCAAATGAAATTTTTTCTCTACAGTATTTGATTTCAAATACACATTTAAATCGAATTATTTTTACAGTTGTAGTTGGAAGGAGGGAAAACTAGCAACATAGATATGGGGAATGTTTGTAGATAATTTAAAATTTGGCATGATTAACCAACATTTGAATCTCAATTCTTTAAAAATGTGTAGTTGTAAGTTTCCTGGTGGTACTTAAATAATACTTGTGGGCAAGGTGCTCTGTTTTCAGCGATTCTACCTGGTCCCTACCTTAAGCCTGTCATGTTTTATTTAAACAACCGATGGTACAAGTTTTTCTGCTTTTTTAAATCCATGGTTATTTTTGTTGTCGATTTGATTACCGATAAGTCTGAAACGTTTAAATTAGGCGACAATGCTATGAGAATTTTCTTTTTACACAATTACGCTGATTGGTAAAGAAGTAATTTCTCTTATTTTTACGGCGTTGAAAGCCGATTTCTTTATCAATCTGTATGATTATGTTGCTGAATCCTGGGACAATTGTAGCTACGTAATATTCCGTACGTATACTTCATTTGGTTTCTTTCGGATCGTTTGGTTTGTTTTTCGGATAGTTGGGTTTCTTGCAATGGATGTTTAGTTTGTGTTGGCAAGTCGAGTGTCTCGCTTGTTCTAGGATTCTGCCATTTTAAATTTTGTTTCTTCCTCTAAATAAATAAGCTATTTCTATTGTTAAACGCTACCGTGCAAATTCTATTGTCAACCCCAAAAATTAGGTAAGTACAGAAATGTATTTTCTCCTCTTTTACACTTGTTTGTCATTTATAAATTAAACGTTTTGGCTAAGTGGTAGCCTCTTCTTTTATTAAGTCTATCTACGCATTTCTCATCATCGGTGCTTTTTGATTCATATGCCAAGTGAAAGGATGAACTTGTGTATGAGTTTCATTCCTATGTATTTGGTTATAGGTTAACGATGATTTGAGAACTCACCCACGTTTTTCCTATTGATCTTGGATTGAATTATTTCGTTCTATGACAATTGTGAGCACACAACGAATATTTATCTGCTATAATTATTGGCCTCGGTGTCGTCCAGGTAGTTGAGATTGTTTTAGTTGGAAAAATGAACTCTCTAATTCAATTCTTCTACAAACATTGAAATCTTACTTAAAGTGCAATTAGTCAGTCTTTTACTCACCACCAATTGAAATCGTCTATTATACTAAGAATCCTCAAGATGAATCTATTTCTTACTATGTTCTGCCTCATTTCAATATTTTTAAATCATTTTACCTGGTTATTACTTCCTTCTATCTTTACAAGAAGAAACTAGTGGATTTATGAAAATTTTCGACGGATTGATACGTTTTAGAAGGTCCTGAGCACGATTTAACAATTTTTAGAAAATGTCTGTATATGACAAATTTTGTGGGCGCTCTATCTCAAGAACTAAAGCTCGGAATTTAATAAAACTTTAGATTCAGTTAGTCCCTGATATAAATTAGTGCTGATTAGTTTTTGGTAAAAATCGCCCGGAAGGTGGCGCTGCTATGCAGTATTTTGCAGGATTTACACGATTTTAGCGATAGTCATATCTCAATAACTAATGCACGGAATTTAATAAAACTTGAGTTTCAGTTAGACCTTGATATAAATTGGAGCTGATTCTTTTTAGTGTATGCGAAACCTGTGTGAGATAGAAGAAAGTTTTGGGATTGACATAGTTTTTATATGCGGACACTAACTTTTGGAACTATTTCTGAAAATGAACGTTTTTCCCATTAAAACTAAAATCGCACAACGTTATATATTGACCTCAGGTATTCTATACAAAACGCAAAGGTTTAAAATTAGCTTGACTAGTGTAGTATAACAAATATGAAAGTTTTCTTGATACGAATGTAATAGAAAATTTTGTATTTGTGTCCCATCTTTAATTATTTTGCTTCGACATGCAACTCAAAGCGATAGAAAAAAAAAAAAGTATTCTTCCATTTTAGTCTTTTATTTAAAATTTCCATTTTTAGTCGGTTTCAAAATGTGATCAACATTAAGGTATTGTGAATGCCTACATAGTGGATCTGCAGTTTTCGAAGACTTCTTTCCATATTCTTTTGAAAACTACTTGAAATTTGACTGTCTAGCTTGTAAACATTTGTAAAAATGTGAAAAATGAAATGAGTTTTAGTAATCTAACTACAATAAAGAAGGAAATTTGTGTATCTGTGTGTGTTTTGAACCACGCAGCGCTACAACATTTGGTGGAAAGGTATGTATATAGTTTTGCACCTCGAAGCCAGATTTTGGGATTTTTGAATATTTTTTTATTGTTTTTTTCACGTTTTGCTGCGATTTTTACACATTAGTAACAGGAATACCGTTCCAATCTTTTAGCCCAATATATTTTGCCCTCTTTTCAATAAAATTTATGCGGAATTCGTACAGCGATTTTTGGTGAATGTTTTCCTTAGACACTAAAATTTTGCTCAGAATGCTTGATTGGTTCGTTGGTTGCTTCCATTTTGGCCTCAGTTATGCTCAAAATCGTAATTTCCTCCCTCTTTTAGGTAGCTTTCAATACAAAAGTCCTTCCGGCCTGTACCGGGAGGAAAAGGTAGCTTTCCTATATCTTCGTTTTAAAATTTTAGCTAATGTTACTCGTAACAGCAAGCTAAAATGCAAAGAAACGTTTACAAAAGATTCGTTAATACTGAATTTGAATAAGAAATTCACCAAATTATTGAGCAATAGCCAAATTGGCTTCATTTATGAAGACTTATTTTGGTCGCCAAATTTGAAGATATTGCGCCAATTTTGCCAATTTTGGCGCTAACGGATATGAATATATAGTTTTATGCGTATGATTGGGAAAATTATTACAACAATGAAAGAAAATAATTTGCGAGTAATCGCGTTAATGTGCTGTTTTGTTTCAAAATGTCAGCCACCCTAGAATTTCAAACTGCTCTATCTCAGCCATTTTTTAAGATAGAGGTAAACCAAAAAATGCTCTGGAATCCTTGTATCAAGGCCTAACACGTAATTAAAAAATAAATTTGAATTTTTAATTTTTTTGTATATTTATTTTAGTTTTAAATTTTTAAATGGCCGCCATCTTGAAACAAAATGGCGGACCAAGCTGCCCAACGAACTCGGTCGAGACATTGGTGACCTTAATACACACAATTAGTTTCATCAAAATCGATTTATAAATACGAGCGTTATCGTATGACATAGGTCAGATATATATATATATATATATGGATATGGATATATATATATGGATATATATATATGGATATGGATATATAAATCAACATTTGAACGGAGGGTGGTTTTGGGGTCTGGGGGTCATGATCGGTGAAAATATATCGAAATGTTCCGGAACTGCTTTCCTCCGAGCGGCTGCAATAGGTAGCTTTATACTTTAAGGTAGCTTTCAATACAATTTTGTCGATTTTGTATAAACCCGATTTTGGGGTTTAAGGAAATTTTTAGTGGTTTATAAAGTAGCATGAGGACCCTACAGCTATGTTTAAGAAAATTGAAAGATAATCGGATCATTTTTAAAGAAGTTGCACCAAGGGCCCCCAGGAATATTATTAATATTCAAAATGGGTGGTAGCTGAGGCCCGAGAAATTTTTTTGTCGTCCAAGTAGTAGCTGGTGGACCTAAGAAGTTGTTAGGGGAAAAAAAAAAAGCTATTCAATCGGACGATTTTTAAGGGAGCTATAGTAGGGGAACCAAAAGAAGGCCATCTGATAGTTTTGAGCAGGGCCCTAAGATGAAAACATCTTAAGTGGTCCTAGTACTTAGCGCTTTAGCTCTTAAATTAGTCGAAATTAAGAAATAGGGTATGAATTAATCATTAGAATAATATTTTAAAGAAAGACTAAAAAGAGCCCTAGGGCCCGAATAAAAATATGAGGGTGGTGGATATATGAAAAAAATATAAAATATGAGGGTGATCGCAGAAAATCTGATTAAAATGGGGCAAGTTATCAACAATTTAGTTAACAAATCTTCAGAAGGTCCCGTACCGGGCCCCAGGGGTCTTAAGTGGAACGTAGAAATGGGGGGAAAGCTAAATGGAGAAAGGGCCCCAAAAACGAAGATGATCGGATAAAAATGGGGCAAGTTATTAACAATTTAGGGCAAAAAACTTAAAGGGGCCCCATGTGACCCAGGTCTTAAGAACTTAAAAATCTTAGCCCCAGGTGCATCAGGACCTGCCTTGAACTATCCACACTAAATTTTCAGACTCCTACGTGTGGCAGATTTCGCTAGCCACGCACAGAGACAAACAACTTATTTTATTAGTATAGATTGTTTAATTAATAGAAAAGCAATGCTACTATGTGTAGTTTTAATGATTTATAAATAGCAATACAGTAAATCGCTGGAAACCGAAAAAAACAGTTTTGACAGGTTTCCGTCTTAGCAGATAGATTGTTATGGTATTCCTTCCGTCGGGACCGTGAAATATTTTTGAGAGGATTCCATAAAAGACAAGTTCAACTTTCACATGTCTGAGGGAATATTAAACAATTATATGTATTAACACGGAAACCTGGTTAAAACGGTACTTTTCTTTAGTCCCTAGCAAGTTTTATTGTATTTTATTACCATTTGATAATGCTGCGGACTTTCGTTTTTGCAAACATTTCAAAGCGAGTATTAAGATAACCTTAATTTTCAAAAACATTTTAGTAATATTTGTGGAGTAATTTATGAAGAGAAACCTGTCTCTAACGAAATCCAGCCTTAAACAGAAAAATTTCATAACCCCGTCAAGGAATTGAATACAGCTGTACCTGCTAAGATAGAAACCTGTTTAAAATGGATTTTTTTTTTCAGTTCCTAGCCATCCTGTTTTCACATGTTTTACTGCGCATCATAACTATTTTATTACCATTAGAATTTCTTTTTATGAAAAATTTTAGTTCTTCAAAAGTAGAAAATGTATGCTGAAGCTATTTGCATAGAGCTAATATTATTTCTCGGAATACAATAAAATCTGCGAAAACGGTGTATAAGGGAATCCTCAAATGTGTATGAAGAAATCCTGCCTTAGCCGGAAATATTTCATGATTCCCGCACAAGGAATAGCATTTAACTATACCTGCTAAGACAAAAACCTGTTTACAATGGAATTTTTCACCAAGTGATTCCGTCTTAGTACGTTTCGCTGTATTTACAATGCCGCACGCAAAGAAAGTATTTAAGACTTAAATAACAATTAAAAACGGATAAGTACAAAAATTGTAGTGTAGTGTTGTGATGTGTAAAAACAATGAAAAATAACTAAAAACAAAAATGCGAAAATATCTAAAATTCAAAGCTTACCTTTTCAGTGCAAAATACAATATAAAAGATATTGAGAAACAGGAGCAGACCTTTGCTTCTGTGATTTTTCAGAAGGAGAGCTCTTTTATAAAGCTGTGAAACAAGCTTCATACACATAATCTATATAGCTGCAAGCTGAATCATGTGATAGTGTGTTTATCTTTACATTAGTTATTACCAGGGCTTAATTTCTAAGAAAAAAAAAAGTAACGGAGCCCTAATATTCTGCAGTACTAACACGTAGCGCTCGCCCCCCCCCTTCCACCGCCACTCTAATCTGCATATTTATATTTTGTACATTATTTTTAAAATTTAAAGCATTGTTTTTTTATTTAGCAAAATAAGAATTTTAAGTACATCTATCTGCGTATAATTAACTCTATCAACTATTCCACTTTTTAGCTCACAGGCTATCAAAGCCTGAGAGC
Organism: Maratus michaelseni; assembly: GCA_963931845.1. NCBI lineage: Eukaryota > Metazoa > Arthropoda > Arachnida > Araneae > Salticidae > Maratus > Maratus michaelseni. Next base: position 420,458 of record OZ007599.1, read on the forward strand.
TTATGTGCCCGCCCGTTCTGTATGTATGTACGTACGTAACGCGATAACTCTTGACAGAAATAACCGTTTTGCTTCCAATTTTGTTTATAGGTTCCTTGTGATAAGGCGCTTCCCTGATTAGTTTTGGGGATTGATTGTTTAACTATAAAGGGGGGAACGGGGGGGTTAACCCACCTTAATTAAGATAAATGGTTTTTTCATGCAGAATTTTCCAATTTTCTTCAAATTTTGTATATAGGTTCATTGTGATAAGGTTCTTTCCTGATTAGTTTTGGGGGTTCATAGGTTAAGTATAAAGGGGCTAACGGGGGGGGAATCCTCCCCCTTAATTTAGATAAATGAATTTTTCATGCAGAGTTATCAGATTTTCTTCCACTTTTGTTTATAGGTTCCTTGTGATAAGGCGCTTCCCTGATTAGTTTTGAGGATTGATTGGTTAACTATAAAGGGTGGGGGACGGGGGGCTAACCCCCCTTAATTTGGATAAATGGTTTTTTCATGCAGAATTATCCAATTTTCTTCAAATTTTGTATATAGATTCATTGTGATAAGGTTCTTTCCTGATTAGTTTTGGGGGTTCATAGGTTAAGTATAAAGGGGGTAACGGGGGGTTAATCCTCCCCCCTTATTTTAGATAAATGATTTTTTTCATGCAGAGTTATCAGATTTTCTTCAAACTTTTTATATGGGCTCATTGTGGTAAGGGGCTTCCCTGATTAGTTTTGGGGGTTCATTGGTGAAGTGTAAAGGAGGGAAACGGGGGCTACCCCCCCTTAATTTTGATAAATGGGTTTTTCATGCAGAATTATCCAATTTACTCCAAATTTTGTATATAGGCTCATTGTGGTAAGGCACTTCCCTGATTAGTTTTGGGGGTTCACTGGTAAAGTATAAAGGGGGGAACGGGGGGATATCCTTCTCCCCCTAATTTAGATAAATGAGTTTTTCATGCAGAATTATCAGATTTTTTCAAATTTTATATATATGTTCATTGTGATAAGGTGCTTCTCTGATTAGTTTTGGGGGTTCTTTGGTTAAGTATAAAGGGGGGACGGGGGGCTAACCCCCCCCCTTAATTTAGATAAATGGATTTTTCATGCAGAATTATCAGATTTTTTCAAATTTTGTATATAGGTTCATTGTGGTAAGGCGCTTCTCTGATTAGTTTTATGGGTTCATTGGTTAATTATAAGAAGGAGAAACGGGGGATGGTTCCCCCTTCTTAATATATTGTCGATTTCTTCATTTTTCGAGGGCTTATTTCAAATTCTTTGAAATAAGAATATAATTTACAGTTAGTGTGAATAGCCTGTGAGCTCAATGCCGTCAGTTTAACTGGGCAGTTTTCTTTTATTAGTTATTACTACGTCCAAATAGAAACCTTTGCCTAATCTTAATGTTAATTAATCGGAGAATTCTGTGATTAACTAAGCTCAAGATTAGGATTCAGAAATAGTGTTAAAACCAAAAATGAATAGTTCGCAGCTATGCAGAATAGAAAGACTTTCTGTTTACTCTTTATTCTGATCGAAATAGCATCAAAATGATTTGAAATGGAAATAATTTTAGACAGATTGAGCTCGAGCCTGAAGACTGATATGAAAATCGAGACAGTTTCATCCCCATCTTTTACATGAGCGACACATTACGTCACTTAAGTGATTTGATACAAAAGATTGGAGATGCAAGGGAAAAGAAAGGGTAATTTAGGATTTTTTTTTTTCGGAAGTGTTATTGCATTTATGAGCTCCGGTGAATTCTGGCTAATATTTAAATTTTTACTAAAAACAGAAGTACCGGAGCTGGGCTGTGGTAGGCTCCGGCGCAAATTAAGCCCTGGTTATTACACATAACAGTAAAACCTGCCAAAACTCGTTAGGGGAAAAAAAAACCCCTCTATTTTAGCAAGTATACATGTATGGTAGTCCATTCGTTAGGATCATGAATCAGACTGGTTACGTTTTCATTGGTTTAACTGTATTTGAATTTTGTCTCAAAGAAAACCTGTCTCAAAAGCTTAGCTGGAAGAGGGCAAGGGTACGATTAAAAGCACATAGTATTAAGAAAAGTGTCAATACAAAAGTTATTTTAACTAATCTTAGCTTCTTGTGTGCAACCCATTTTACACTCCCCTGTATTCTCCGAGAGATTATTTTTCTAAAGAAGGAAAAAGCGTTTAATTCATTGGGGGGGAGGCAGTTGTTTAAGAGGGTTATTGTTGATTGATGGATCTTTCAGCAATATATTAGGTTCTGAAAATACCGCACTATGATACTGGCAAGTGAAAAGAATGACATTTTTTGACCCCCCCCCCCCTTTTATGTTACCTTTTCTTAAACATTTCGCAAAAGTTCTATGAAAAAAAAATGTAATTGCTTTTCATTATAACAATGATATACTATAAAAACAGGTGAGTAAGAACGATTTTGGGGGGGGGGGATCGCCCCCATCGCCCCCCCCCGTGGATCCGCGCCTGGAGGGAAGTTGTGATTGGTAGCTGAGAGGATTGTAGGCACAGCTGGAAGTCAACGGTCAATTGTGATTGGCGGATAAAAAAGTCATCAGCTGATTGCTATTCAAACAGCGATTGGTGAATTTTTCGCGACTTGATTTATGGGATTTTTAGATTTTTCATGTACGTGACGTCATTTATGTATTTGATTCCAGAAATTGACAAAAATATCTTACTGTATTTGTATGTCAAGTCATTTTGTTTCTGCTTCGAAAGTTAATAATTCCTGTATTTTTAGGTCGTTGGTTGAATTCTGAGGGAGGTGGAGTGTCCGGTCCTAATTTAAATAACGCGTTAATGCTCTGATCGAAACTCCCTCAAACTTCAGGACTTTTTTATTAGTCCGATTATTAGCGAAACCTTTTTCTAACGTTCTTCTCAAGTACTAGATAAACTTCGGTATAATTTTTTCAACCCTTGGTTACCACCATTTCTGAACATTAATCACCAGGGAGTTAATTTCTCGGGTTCTATGGGGCCAATTTCAACGAGAATAGTTCAACTTAACACGAACTAATTAAAATATAGATAATTAAGATAGATTTGGTGCCCCCTGGTGGTAGAAAGTGGAACTAAAAGATTTTGCAGTACGTGCGCAGCAGGCCTGCGATACGATGTTGTAGGCAGCAGGGACACGTGCCGAAGTTTCGATCGGAAGTAGTTTTATTTAGAACATGGAGTACACCTAGCGGTGAGAAGCGGTGAGAAGTGGAATTAAGATTTTGCATTTAAAATTGGTCCGATTCAAACAATGGGCCCGATTTCAACGAGAATTGATTCATTCAACTTAACATGAATTAAGATATAGACAGCTAATTAAAACTGATTTGGTACCACCTGGCGGTGGAAAGTGGAACTAAGATATTCAGCGCATGCACAGCACGTTTTCTATACAGTTCCATGAGCAGCGGGGACACGTGCTGGAGTTACGTTCGGAGAGGAGTTTGTTTAGACATAGTGCGCCACCTAACGGTGGAACATGTAAAAGATTTTGCATTTTATCTTGGTCCGATTCAAACGAAATCTCTTCTAACGTTCTTCCGAGGTTTCCCAGTCACTAAATAAACTTCGGTATCATTTTTTCAGCCTTGGTTACCACCACTTATGAATATTAATCTCCAGGGTGGGGGGGGGGGATTTATTTTCTTGGGTTCTATGGGCCCGATTTCAACGGGAATTGGTTCATATATATCTTAATTAGTTCATGTTAACTAATTAAGGCATAGATTTGGTACCCCTGGCGGTGGAAAGTGGAACTAACAGATTTACCGCGCGTGCGCAGCAGGCCTTCTACACTATATGGCCAATGATGACCGGTCGCGATTTTAGACGTTTCGTTAAATATCTGGAAAGATGCATGAGGAATAATCTTGAAACTTAAGGAGTGTAAACAACATGATAGACGTCATATATTTCCGCAAAGATTTTTTCCGGATACCCCATTAGGGGCCGTCAACAAATTGCAGAAAAACTAATCTTTTGGATAACCCTGTAAAAACTAATATCGCAAAAGCGTTGAAACGGTAGCACATGCTTAGGAGACTTCTTTTAATAAACTATGTTCATTTTTTTGAGGATAGCACGTATACTCGTGGAGAAATTAAGGTTTTTATAAAACAATCCCAAATTTCACGAAGTGTTTTGCTTATAATTTCCAGAGTTCTTAATATAAAAAAAATGTTCTTTTCAGGCATGACTCGCATTATATAAAATACCCTGCAAAAATAATATATTGGATGAAAAATGAGCAGGTTCACTATTGTTTCATTGCGCATGCGCGAATTCAATCAAAATATACTGTGCATAATATAATAGCTAAATGTATAGACCAACTTTTATGAAAGTCTCAAAAACATAGCTTGAAAATTCTGATAGTAATCGTCGATAGAATAAGCTCGAAATTCGCTGTTCCCAAAAGGAAGCAAAACGATAAGGTGTTGTATCCAAATATACTAGCTTATGAAAGTTGACGTAATAAAAATGAAGTGGCTTTCATTGTACAACCCCTTATATTTTTGCTTCCTTTTGGGAACATCGAATTTCGAGCTTATTCTATCGATTACTATCAGAATTTTCAAACTATGTTTTTGAGACTTTCACAAAAGTTGGTCTATACATTTAGCTAATATATTATGCACAGTATATTTTGATTGAATTTGCGCATGCGCAGTGAAAACAATACTTAGTGAACATGCTCATTTTTCATCCAATATTTATTTTTTAATTCTGATTGCAGGGTATAAAAGAAACATGCGCCACAGGCGTCCCGGTGCGGGACGCACCGCACACAATCGACCACCGTGCCCAAGTCCTGAGAGACTTATACTGCATCAGTAGCTTTGTCTCGCTACGGCGCTACGGCCGGCCAGAGAGCCGCACCTCACTGCGGACCCTCCAACCTAGTACCCACGATTCGATGACATAGGTCGCTAGGACAGTAACCCCATTCTGGGGAAACTCCCCACAGGACGAACCCGTGGCAAATTGACGAAGGCCACCCACCGACCCCGACGCCGAAAACCCCATTTGGGGAAAACTGTTCTGGGTCGTCGTGCTGCCGCGACAACTTTTGCTTTCCCACGGAGGCCGAACGTTGACATGCATAGAAGAGCAAGCAACTAGTCTCTTCCTCCATGAGGTTCACATATATATCACTACTACATATATATCACTACTACATATATATCACTACTACATATATATCACTACTACATATATATCACTACTACATATATATCACTACTACATATATATCACTACTACATATATATCACTACTACATATATATCACTACTACATATATATCACTACTACATATATATCACTACTACATATATATCACTACTACATATATATCACTACTACATATATATCACTACTACATATATATCACTACTACATATATATCACTACTACATATATATCACTACTACATATATATCACTACTACATATATATCACTACTACATATATATCACTACTACATATATATCACTACTACATATATATCACTACTACATATATATCACTACTACATATATATCACTACTACACATATATCACTACAAAAGAGCAGTCCTTCCCTAGGGAGATACCCGCGAGGCATCGAGATCCAAGCGACATGGTATCTCCTGGGAGATCACGCTCAAAATGGAGAAGAAAGATCCACTACCGGACTCTGAGGGACGTGGAACCCTCAAACGCGCTAAAGAAGCGGGCCCGGCCGGGTTTCGGACCAAGGTCTCGAGTTTCGACCGATCGATGCCGCCTTAGTCGGCAGCCTGCGGCCCGGTTCCTCGTAGTCACATGACAGAAGGTGGCGAACTCCCTACGCACAGAGAGCGGTCTCGTCTCTGGCCTCTATGGGTGACCTTTGGATAGTGACCGTCCCTATGGTTCGGGCACCTCCTGTGGTGGCCATTGAGGTCGGCTCACAACTCTCCAGCTGCAGAGGATAGCGTGGGGTCAAGACGACTACTTCACCTCTGCCGCCGCTACGCCGCAGATAGTTGCTGCCTGCCGTATCTCCCGACGCCCGGCGAACTACAGAGTCACCACACATTGTGCTCTTCAGAGATCGATCCTGTCTCCGTCAATTCCTTGGTCAAGTTTTGGAGAGATCCGGCTGGCATTAGCTCCGGCCTTTGCCCAGAGTTCACTGGGATCGGCCGTACGGGATAACTTTCCACCACCTACGGAGGAGGCTCCGAGCATTGGCCAATCCTCGCGCCGCAGAGAACCTGCGCTTGCGAGGGGGAGACCCACTATGCCCGCAGTCCCCATTGGGTTTTCACCCATGCGGGTTTTTAGAGCGGTGTCTCCGGCTTTCAGAAATCCCTCTCACTGGCGGACCACGATGAGGAACCCAGACCGGTCATCTCCTGTCCCCGTCTCGCAACGAACGCAAACCATGGAGCGCCCGCGCACTGCTCCGCTCCCGGTCACCTCCTCCACTGAAGGAGTCGGGTCAGGACCACGGAGAGGGACCCGCCAGCTGATTGCAGGGTATTGCATATATTGTTGCTTGTCATCGTTCCTGAAAAGAACATTCTTTTATATTAAGAACTCTGAAAATTATAAGCAAAACACTTGGTGAAATTTGGAATTGTTTTTATAAAAACTTTAATTTCTCCCCGAGTATATACGTGCTATCCTCATAAAAATGAACACAGTTTATTAAAAGAAGCCTCCTAAGCATGTGCTACCGTTTCGACGCTTTTGCGATATTAGTTAGGGTTATCCAAAAGATGTTAGTTTTTCAATTTATTGACTATGGGATTTCGGGAAAATGTCTCCCTATCTCCTAATTTATTCCCTATGGGATTTCGGGAAAAAATCTTCGCCGAAATATGACGTCGACTATGCTGCTTACACGCCTGAAGTTTCAGGATAATTCCTTATGTATTTTTCTAGATATTGAACAAAACATTTAAAATCGCAAGTGATCGATCATCATTGGCCATATAGTGTATACGGTGCCGTAAGCAGCGGGAACGAGTGCCGGAGTTTCGTTCGGAAAGAGGTTTATTTAGAACAATGCTCCACCTGGTGGTGGAAGCTGGAACTAAAAGAATTTTCAGCGCGTGCGCAGTACGTCTGCTTTATACGGTACCGTAGGCAGAGGGACAGGTGTGGGGAAATTTTAGTACAGAATGCACCCTCCTGGCGGTGGAACTAAAATATTTTACCTGCGCGTGCGCCGAAAATGGCTATTTTTATTGATACCGCAAAAGAAAGTTATCTATTTGATAAATTCCAGACAACGAAATATTCTCATTTTCACTCTAGAATGAGTTAAGAAAAGTATTGGAGGTATTGATTCGAAACTCAGTCTGTACGTAGTTTATTTTTCAGATTCCGAAAATGCAAATTTTGTGACAATCTGAAGGTAACTTTTTAAAATTATGACCTAAAACTGACCCGCGTTGAATCAATTGATAAAGACATTTGAGGGGGGCACCCCTCTCTATTTAATTTCCGAAAGACAGTTACCAGAGGAACAGTTTCGTGCAGAGATTTTTAGCTCACAGGCTATCAAAGCCTGAGAGCTTATGTGCCCGCCGGTTCTGTATGTATGTATGTATGTATGTATGTATGTATGTACGTACGTAACGCGATAACTCTTCATAGAAATATCCGATTTCCTTCAAATTTTGTTTATAGGTTGACTGTGTTAAGGCGCTTCCCTGATTAGTTTTCGGGATTGATTGGTTAAATATAAAGGGGGGAACAGGGGGGCTAATCCCCCCCTAATTTATATAAATAGGGTTTTAATACAGAAATATTCAGTTTTACTTCAAATTTTGTTTATAGGTTGACTGTGTTAAGGCGCTTCCCTGATTAGTTTTCGGGATTGATTGGTTAAATATAAAGGGGGGAACAGGGGGGCTAATCCCCCCCTAATTTATATAAATAGGGTTTTAATACAGAAATATTCCGTTTTACTTCAAATTTTGTTTATAGGTTGACTGTGTTAAGGCGCTTCCCTGATTAGTTTTCGGGATTGATTGGTTAAATATAAAGGGGGAAACAGGGGGGGGGGGCTAATCCCCCCCTAATTTATATAAATGGGGTTTTAATACAGAATTATTCCGTTTTCCTTAAAATTCTGTTTATAGGTTCACTGTGTTAAGACGCTTCCCTGATTAGTTTTCGGGATTGATTGGTTAAGTATAAAGGGGGGAATGGGGGGGCTAATCTCCCCCTTAATTTATATAAATGGGTTTTTCATGCAGAATTATTCAGTTTTCCTTCAAATTTTGTTTATAGGTTCACTGTGTTAAGGCGCTTCCTTGATTAGTTTTCGGGATTGATTGGTTGAGTATAAAGGGGGGGAACGGGGGGCTAATCCACCCCTTAATTTATATAAATGGGTTTTTCATGCAGAATTATCTCATTTGCTTCAAAATTTGTTTATAAGTTCATTGGGTTAAGACGCTTCCCTGATTAGTTTTCGAGATTGACTGATTAAGTATAAAAGGGGGGAACGGGGGGCTAATCCACCCCTTAATTTATATAAATGGGTTTTTCATGCAGAATTATCCCATTTACTTCAAAATTTGTTTATAGGTTCATTGGGTTAAGACGCTTCCCTGATTAGTTTTTGGGATTGACTAAGTATAAAAGGGGGGAACGGGGGGGGGCTAGTCCCCCCCCTTAATTTATATAAATGGGTTTTTCATGCAGAATTATCCCATTTGCTTCAAAATTTGTTTATATGTTCATTGGGTTAAGACGCTTCCCTGATTAGTTTTCGGGATTGATTGGTTAAGTATAAAGGGGGGGGGGACGGGGGGTGCTAAACCCTCCCTTAATTTATATAAATGGGTTTTTCATGCAGATTTATCCCATTTGCTTCAAAATTTGTTTATAGGTTCATTGGGTTAAGACGCTTCCCTGATTCGTTTTCGGGATTGATTGGTTAAGTATAAAGGGGGGGACGGGGGCTAATCCCCCTTAATTTAGATAAATGGGTTTTTCATGCAGCATTATCCGATTTTCTTCAAATTTTGTATATATATATACATTGTAATAAGAGGCTTCCCTGATTAGTTTTTGTTGGGATTGATTGGTTAAGTATAAAGGGGGGGGGGCGGGGGGGCTAATCCCCCCCCTTAATTTATATAAATGGGTTTTTCCTGCAGAATTATTCCGTTTTCCTTCAAATTTTGTTTATAGGTTCACTGTGTTAAGGCGCTTCCCTGATTAGTTTTCGGGATTGATTGGTTAAGTATAAAGGGAGGGAACGGGGAGGTAATCCCCCCCTTAATTTATATAAATGGGTTTTTCATGCAGAATTATCTCATTTGCTTTAAAATTTGTTTATAAGTTCATTGGGTTAAGACGCTTCCCTGATTAGTTTTCGGGATTGATTGGTTAAATATAAAGGGGGGGACGGGGGGGGCAATCTCCCCTTAATTTATATAAATGGGTTTTTCAAGCAGCATTATCCGATTTTCTTCAAATTTTGTATATATATATTCATTGTAATAAGAGGCTCTCCTGATTAGTTTAAGGGGTTCATTAGTTAACTATGAGGGGGTAACGGGGGGATAACCCCCCCTTAATATATTGTCGATTTCTTTATTTTTCAAGAGGCTTATTTCAAATTCTTTGAAATACGAGTATAATATACAATTAGTGTGAATAGCCTGTGAGCTCAATGCCCTCAGTTTAACTGGGCAGTTTTCTTTTTATTATATTTATTTCGTACTTCTTGGCAAAGCCGGGCGGATCAGCTAGTAGCTACTAAATAAATTAGTATTTTCCCCCTTGAAATATCTAGGATGAACCCTGATCGAGTAATGGTGAACATGTCTTTTAAATGTTTGGTTTACAATATTTACATGAGACCCCCATCCTTAGGGTCTTTCTTAACAAATTGTCCTATATACAGGTCAGATTTTTGAATTTCCGCAAGTAATATCTACTACTAAGATTGAAAATAGACGGATTGCCATGTTATTGTTATTTACTGGGACATGTTCCCTATTGAAAATGCATTTCTAGTCACTCAGAAGGAAATGTTTTTCGATATTTTAATGTTCAAATGTATTGAAAGATGCTTACTGCATAGCATTTATTGGAGACACGCAACAGAATTCAGTTCCAGTAACTTTAGCGTACTGTGTAGTATATATACAAATCTGTAGATCCTACGAAAGATTCTTTATTAAACAGTAAATGTTGAAGTTTTGTTATACTATTCTGAATGTTTTAAAATTATTTTTCTTTGTTTAAATAGAAATAAAAATTCTGCAAAATAGTTTATTGTATCATATAGGGAAAATTTTTGGATGTTAGTCTGTAACATATAAAAAAATTTGAATTTTTCACATCTGTATGATGAAAAGTCTCTAAAAGAAACTCATGGATGGCGGACGACAAGAATGTTTTGCCACTAGAAATGACGATCATTTTTGTTACAAAGTTATGGTAGGTTTTAGTGCGGGTAAAAAGCAGTCATTCATGAAAATTTGGAAAGAACTTCGTTTATGAAGATCCGATGGGTCTTGAAAAGTTATTTTACTAGGGTTCGGGGGCAAAAGGGGGTATTTTGACTGAAGGAGAAATGAACTTTTTTAGCTCACAGGCTATCAAAGCCTGAGAGCTTATGTGCCCGCCCGTTCTGTAACGCGATAACTCTTGACAGAAATAACCGTTTTGCTTCCAATTTTGTTTATAGGTTCCTTGTGATAAGGCGCTTCCCTGATTAGTTTTGGGGATTGATTGGTTAACTATAAAGGGGGGGGAACGGGGGGCTAACCCCCCTTAATTTGGATAAATGGTTTTTTCATGCAGAATTATCCAATTTTCTTCAAATTTTGTATATAGGTTCATTGTGATAAGGTTCTTTCCTGATTAGTTTTGGGGGTTCATAGGTTAAGTATAAAGGGGGTAACGGGGGGGGTTAATCCTCCCCCCTTATTTTAGATAAATTATTTTTTTCATGCAGAGTTATCCGATTTTCTTCAAACTTTCTATATGGGCTCATTGTGGTAAGGGGCTTCCCTGATTAGTTTTGGGGGTTCATTGGTTAAGTGTAAAGGAGGGAAACGGGGGCTACCCCCCCCCCTTAATTTTGATAAATGGGTTTTTCATGCAGAATTATCCAATTTACTCCAAATTTTGTATATAGGCTCATTGTGGTAAGGCACTTCCCTGATTAGTTTTGGGGGTTCACTGGTAAAGTATAAAGGGGGGAACGGGGGGGACTAACCCCCCTTGATATAGATAAATGGGTTTTTTAAGCAGAATTATCCGATTTTCTTCAAATTTTATATATATGTTCATTGTGATAAGGCGCTTCTCTGATTATACTTAACCAAAGAACCCCCCAAAACTAATCAGAGAAGCGCCTTACCACAATGAACCTATATACAAAATTTGAAAAAATCGGATAATTCTGCATGTAAAATCCATTTGTCTAAATTAACGGGGGGTAGCCCCCGTCCCCCCTTTATACTTAACCAAAGAACCCCCCAAAACTAAAGGGGGGACGGGGGCTACCCCCCGTTAATTTAGACAAATGGATTTTTCATGCAGAATTATCCGATTTTTTCAAATTTTGTATATAGGTTCATTGTGGTAAGGCGCTTCTCTGATTAGTTTTATGGGTTCATTGGTTAATTATAAGAAGGAGAAACGGTGGATGGTTCCCCCCACTTAATATATTGTCGATTTCTTCATTTTTCGAGGGCTTATTTCAAATTCTTTGAAATAAGAATATAATTTACAGTTAGTGTGAATAGCCTGTGAGCTCAATGCCGTCAGTTTAACTGGGCAGTATTCTTTTATCTAAATACTGTTTCTGAATCGATCGCAAGTCTATACAATGTTACAGCAGATTTTATGAAAAAAAGCCAAAATTTTACATTAGAAGGGCCCATTTTTTTTTTATTTGGATTATTTTGAAGACAGTTAATAAGTTTAAGATTTAGTATGATATAAAAAATGCTTTGACCTTAATAAGAAGTGTAATAAATTTGTGCTCTTATAAAATAGAAGTTCGGACTTTTTATTCGCAAAACCTTTCGTAACAAGTGATTTTACCGACTCTCAATGGGTGTAATTGGATTCCGAATAAAAGAAATCCTGGAAATGTTATTAACTTTATTTGAAAAATATGTACTTTATTTTAAAAAAGTTGTTTCCTCCCATAACCATAGTAAAACTGCCAAAACGAAGTTTCGTGAATGGCCACCCGTTGTCTAGTCTATTTGGTACGTTTATTCTATCAATTTGTGTTTAAAAATCCTATTCCTTTTTAGGATTTATGACAACGTGAAGCATGAAATGTCTATTTCGAAAAGTACAGGGTTTGGATTAATTTAGGAAATGACATAAATTCAGGCCACTTTTGTCGTAACATGCTTAGTAGCGAAATTTTCGTTTATCTTTTATGTACCATGTCAATGTCCTTAAAATGGATTTAGCCAGTCATTGCAGAACATTAGGATCTTCCTTGTCATACTGAATGTTTTCTTTTTAGGAATGATGTATTTATTTTTTTTATGCCATCAATCACCTTTACAACATAAATTTGAGTTTCTACTTGACTCAATAAATACACAAAGGCCAACTTTCACACAATGAAGATTCCAGGGCCGAAACTAGCTTTTTACAAAGAGAATTTTAGCAAGTTTCTAATACTCGACTTATTTTAAAATTAAAAATATGTAATCATAAAGTACGTAATATTGACCGACATAATCAGCTTTGTAAAATATTTAAAACCTGCGAAACCGGAATCGAAAGGAACATGAAAAATTCAGCTTTATACAGATTTTCATCTTGGGATATAGAATTGTTTCGGACTAATTTTTTTTTTTTTCATTTAAGACATAATTAAGTTGTAGACAATTTGATTTTCACATTTTACTGCAGTTGTAGTATTACATTACAAATTCAGCAGACATTTAAAGTCTGTGATAAGAGTCGCAGTGTCTTAAGAACTGAAAAACATCTTTGGGTGCTATCTACAGCCAGTTTCGTGGAACTATCACTTATACCGTTCTTCCTATTAATAAAATGTCTAGATAGAAAATTTTTCGAGTTCTTCTACACCTTAGTATTTAGTATCCCGAACTTCCCCCTTCTGAGGCCGGATCTGGATGTAGTTTTTAGTGTCCCGGGCAGTTCTTTTTATCTATTTGTCAATTTTAATGAGTGCTACCGACGCGATACTTATTTCAGTTATACGTTTAACCGATAATACGTATACCTTAAAATATACGTTTAAGCGTACAATTTTTAAGTATACGGAAAATGAAATTCTGTTTATTTCAAATACAGAGAAGAAGCTGGAAATGTGTGGTATTCTCCTTGTTAAGTATGTTTTCTTTTCTAAATTTTTGAAAATTTTGCGTGTCAAGATTGCAAATGTTATTCTTTCCATTCTGTGTTAATATGTGTAACGCAAGTTGAGATGGTATTTTTTATACACAATGTATGGATATTAGGTTTAAGATTTTTGGGTAATCTTGACGTATTTAATTTTGTGTGAAGTACTTATAAATTTCCATTACTTTTAGCCTGACAAATAATTGTCAATGCAGATTTTACGTAGAACGCAATAACACATGCTTAAAATGACTTGCCTTTTCTTTTTTACAGTAGAACGTATTTTCAAAATATTTAAAATATGGAAATAAAATATTCCTAAATACAATAAAAATAGGATTACTAAACTACCCAGGAATTGGATTGGTCAGTGTAACTATAAAGCTGTTATCACACGTACTCTCATATAGTCAATATCTGGTATTTCCACCGAAACACGTTTTTTAATAGGAAAACTCTCGAAAACGTTCCGTGTGATAGATTGCCTCTCGTAACTTCGTCAAGCGCAAACTTACCGCTGTTTGTATCCTCTACGATAGATATCAGCTCGAAATCCGTCAGAGTTCTCTAAAAATTCCAAGATGGCTATCGTCAGTGAGTGAACAGGTTATGTTTAGCATGGTCGCAGATATTGAAACCAAAAATACAGAATAATTAAGAAAAGCAATATTTTTGGTAACACAGGGACCAATTAAACATGAAAATAACTTTAAAATGTGCAGTTATTTTGAAATTAAAGAATTGCGTATGCGGCGATTATACTTTCGGAGTTTGCTATTTTCCACTCCCGATAAGAACTTTATTTACTAATTTTAAAGTTATTTATTGCGTTTATTTTATTTTCAATTTCTTATTTGTTATGTTTTAATTTCACTGTCGTAGTCGCTTATTTATTTCTCAAACTTTAACTACTTTCTGCAACTGTATTTGGCGTTATTTAGTACTTGTTACCAAGTTATGTCGCAAAAGATAAAAATGTAGCAATCGTGTAACAAGGTATTTTATTGCAATACAAATTATTCTAGCCTCCTTTTAGCATGCAGCGTTCAGTCTAAATTTTGTAGGGGGGGGGGGGAGAAATTTTTATTTACACTTTTAGAAAAATAAAATTTAATAAATTTAATTTAGCAGCTATTTATAGTAATAACTGTAATATTTCCCCTTTTAATAAATTTCTTTTAAAACAATCTTTATAATTCGTTATAAATTTTAAAAAAGATACTTAATATACATATACTTTTGTAATTAAGATTTTGAAAAAAAAATATGCGGTGTATTGCGGCCCGTGCTTAGAATATTAAAGGAAAAAAATAGGATTCTTTGGGCAGTATTTTTCGAACTTTTTTTACTCGCAGGAGAATTAAACCCATAATTAAACCTGTGCGTCACACTTGAATCTAGAATGAAACTTCCTCCGCATATTTAAATTAAGATGTTAGATAACCGTATGAAATTTAAATATACATCTAATAGATCTCATCTTATAAAAATTTCTTCAGTAAAATTTTTACACTAAGTTCAAATATTTCTATTTCAATATTAACTACTGCTACATAAATTGTTGCATAACTACTACGAACGGTCTCTGAAACAGCTTAATTGAAACATGAATAAAAGGCGAAATGAACTCGAACGATACTGTTTCTGTACGAGATTTTTCTAATCCTAATTAAGCTATTAAGAAGTTTGGACTCCTAATGAAACAAAAATTTGCTAGTGTCTGTAATTAGACTTAACATTATAAGTTAACTGCGAAAATTGAAAATAGCAGTGGCCTGGGAGACCATTAACAGCAGTTAAAGGTTAAGATCCTACGCTAGTCACGCGAAGAAACGCTCAAGCTTATGTTAGGTCTATGGGAAGGTTCTTGCGCGATTTCTCGCCCTCATTTTAATATTTTTAAATGATATTTCGCATAGAATGAGCTGAGGTCGATCTCTAACGTTGTTAGTTTTTACTTTTGTGATTTTGGTTAGTTTTTTTTTATAAGCGAACATTTTCCATTTTAGAACCGGTTCTGGAAGTGAAAGTACCCTTATATAAAGAAAAACTAACAACGTTAGAGATAGACGTCAGCTATCTAATGCAAAAAAAAAAAAAATCATTTAAAAATACTAAAATGCGAGGGGAGAAATCGCGCAAGAACCGTCCCATAGACTTAACATTAGCTTGCGCGTTTCTTCGCGTGACTGATGTAGGCTCTTAAGAGCCTACACTAGTCACGCGAAGAAACGCTCACGCTAATGTTAAGTCTATGGGAAGGTTCTTGCGCGATTTCTCGCTCGCATTTTAAAATTTTTAAATGATTTTTTGCGTAGGATAGCTGAGGTCGATCTTCAACGTTGTTAGTTTTTACTTTTTTGATTTTGGTTAAACTTTTTTTTATAAGCGGACACTTTAAATTTTGGAACCGGTTCTGAAAATGAAAGTACCCTTATATAAAAAACTGGAGCCAAAATCAAAAAAGTAAAAACTAACAACGATAGATATTGACGTCAGCTATCCAATGCAAAAAAAAAAATCATTTAAAAATATTAAAATGCGAGCGAGAAATCGCGGGATAACCTTCCCATAGCGTGAGCGTTTCTTCTCGCGACTAGTGTAGGCTCTTAAGAGCCCACGCGAAGAAACGGTCCAGCTAATGTTAAGTCTATGGGAAGATAATCGCGCGATTTCTCGCTCGCATTTTAATATTTTTAAATTATTTTTTTTTGCATAGGATAGCTGAGGTCGATCTCTAACGTTGTTAGTTTTTACTTTTTCGATTTTGGTTACTTTTTTTTATAAGCTGACATTTTCAATTTTGGAACCGGTTCTGAAAGTGAAATTACCCTTTATATAAAAAGCTAGCTATCCTATGCAAATAGAAATAATTTAAAAATATTAAAATGCGAGCGAGAAATCGCGCAAGAACCTTCCCATAGACCGGGTAGCTCGTGCATTTTTTCGCATGACTGATGTAAGCTCTTAACAGTATCATATGAGCTTTCTTCACCTTTTAAATAAAGCGTTGTCACAGCAGTTGAGGGCTAATTATTGAATCTTTCCCCTGCTATAAAACGCTTATATGTTTTTCAATTGGTTAAGCAAATCGTGCCCCTTTTTTACTTTGTATTATAATAAATTACGCATATACCCCCCCTCTCTCCCCGCCCACTTAAAATGGACATGAAGGGGGCACAAGATTTGTTTTGACAGTTTCGTCTACTTCTGACTATTTAAGCTTTGAACTATTTTCACTGAAAATCTTAATTTTTATGGTTTAACATTTTTAATATATTTTTTTCTTTTCCCGCTTTAAAATTAAATGCAAATATTTAAGTTATGCTTAAAATAGCACTTGTCTTGTAATCTGTTTTGCGACGATCGAACATTAATTTAACAATAGGAGGTGCAAGCATAAAACCTGCATAATTTCTAAATTACTTTACCGAGTGATTTAAAAGTCAGTTTGATACACGACCGAAATATGTCAGAATTAGGGGCTAGTTCTAAAAGTTTTGGAATGTTACAATTACTATACGTAACCCCCCTCCCTCCTAAAAAATATGTATAGCATTATTATTAGATGTTATTACTAATCGATTGGTACCTGTGCCATTTTTATACCAGTGATTAGTGTCAGAATTAGTAGAGGGTGTTACTCCCCCCCCCCAAAGGACTGTACACAATATGTATAAAAATAAGGATTGTGTTTTTGAAATGAAAAATATAAACTCATTTAAACTTTCGAAAAATGGTTAATCATCAAAACCAATGACTAAAACACTGCAAAAGAGGAGGACCTAATATGTAAATTATATTCCGTATTTCAGTTTTACATTACATTCAATATCTAACATGAATTACGTTTAAAATATGTAAAATATATTAACTGAAAATGCCATAAGTGATTTTGGCAAAAGAACTAAAACTTGATATAGAATCTTTATTTGCGTTACAGATTTCGGCTTAGCGATAAAGTGCGGTTCCAATACATGTTACAAAAAACTAGTTTTAATTGCTATTTTTTTCTAAATCACTTAATACTAATAGTTGAGAATTCTTAATATTTACAGGTAATGAAAGATGTAAAGTGAAGATTTAGTTTTTATGGACTCTATAATTAAGAGTAATTACCAAGAGTATTGTTTTTATAATATATATAATATAAACAGAAACGAAAGAAATTGCAATATATAAAATGTTAGCACGCGATAATGCTTACTGTTTATCAATCGACCTCTACATTAAATATTAAAGCATCTAGCTGCAATTACTCGCCAAATATTACGCCCTCTCTTTACATTTGCAGATAACTTTCAGTATTGAAAATAACCATAGTTGCAGCGTGAAGGTGTAGCTCTAAGCAAGCGAGAGGCAGTAGCATATACTTCATATCGTATGGTAGTCCGTGTGATAGCAGCTTAAGACAAAGTCAATGTATGTCTGTGTTCTGCGGCCGCATGCAAAAATGTTTCGGGCGAAATGTCCACATCATAAATCTAAAGAAGTTGTGTGCGGGTGTTACAGACATGCGAAAGGTAGCTTCAAAGCTACCCATAGTAAAACATTTCAGAATTAATAGCTTAATTTTGAGGGCAAAAATACTAAAATCTCAACTGAAAAAATCCTATTTATTTTTTTGGCATATCTTTACTGCAAGGTGGGTGAATTCGAGGCCTTCGTGGATCTTTGAACAAGTAATCACGATGGCCCACGAAAACTACGAGAATGCGGGACTCAACGGGTGTTTTGCAATATCTCTGATCCGCAGACCAGCAGAAGAAAAGAATGGCAATGAACGAAAATCGTTTATACGTTTAACCACTGGGGTGTGTTCCGTATAATGTGTATAACCAGGGGCTGAAGTAGCGCTTTATATGTAGCGGAACTACAGTAGTCGCTACATTTTACAGTAGTTTGTAGTGTGGCGCGATACATTTTGAACAATGCAGTGTAGCGAGTAGCGCGATAAAAAAAAAATCAGTAGTTTGTAGAGAGAACACTCTACTTTTAACGCTACATCAGGGGGGGGGGGGAGGGGAATGTGCCATTCTAAAAATCACGTAGCCGAAACTTGCTTTTGTGCAAAAGTTGTTCTGCTCAACATTTTGCGAATTTCAGCGGCAAATCTCAGCATCAGCGCATAGTAAAGCATTGCATGAAGTCTAACCCGCCAAAGGAATTAATTTTCTTGTTGACAGCACTTGTTTATTTACTCATTAGCTCTTCATATTTTAACGCCGGGTTTATTTACAGATTTATTTATTGTTTACATTTAGTTGTTTTTCTGTAATTTTCTACATAAGAATACCTTTCTTAATTTTGCTATGAAATTTGTAATGTGTGTATAAACTAATATTTTGGAGACAAATACAATATTTTCTTGTATGTTATCTTCCCTAACTTTTTAATGCCCCTGCTTATATCGCATGTAATTGCATCCCGGCAGACACTCTATGTAGCGAGGGGTCTCTTTATTATTTAATACGTGTCTTCAATTTCTAGTCTAATTTTAACCCTTTGACAAAATCTGAAAGTAGCGAAGTAGTGGCTACTTTTGAAAAAGTTTGTAGTCGCTCCATTTAAAAAAAGTAGTTGCAGACAACTCCATTTGATAAAATAGTTGTAGTTCGCTACAATAAAAAAGTAGCTTTTCCGACCCCTGCGTATAACCGACTTGGCCGTATCATACGTATACAAAATCTGTACCCCGTATAATACGGACTATACGTATAAACGTTTAATAGGGACCACTAATTTGAATACAGCTTGGCTCAGTTTTATTTTTGGTTTTTCTAGCTGCAAAACATTTTTAACTACATTTCATACATTCTGGCGCCCGGCGCCCACATTCTGTACTCCCTTTAGTTTCGGCCCTGAATGATTCGAAACATGACTCTCTCGATATCAGCGGGTCTTCTACAATGGACCTCGCAATAATAAGATTCCCTACAATTCAAAAATTCCTTGTGAAAAAAAAAAAAAAAAAAAAAAAAAAAACCCGCAGTCAACTTAGAATTGCATGTCTGAGAGGGGGTGTGGAGTATCTTAAAAATATTGGAGAAGGAGGCAGAAATTTGATTCATGTCTAATAAATGATTTTAAAGAAAGCATGATTTCTAATATTTTTCATTCGAAGGGACGAAGAAAATCCTCCAAAGAGCTGGAGATCCCTGCTATAGGTTAACCATGAACTGTACATTTTCTATTTTCCTTTTAGTTTTGACCTTTGACCCCATAAGCCCTACTCAAGTGGCCCGAAGACCAGAGACAAATATAAAAACATTCCTATTTTATAACGAGAAATCTGATTATGACAGAATACTTTTACAAAATCTGCTTAATATGGTATATAAGATACTTAAGTAAACATTTTAGAACCAGATTTCACGGAAAAGTACTCAAATTCTTCTGTATTTGATCAATAATTTTGGATATATTTTGCATAGGATGCTAAAATTTAGTTTAGTAATAAAACTCGTAGCTTGAAAATAACCATTCAGCAATAGACGGAAAATACTGTAATTTTCTTGTACTTCCTGTATATTATCTACAGATTTTTATGTACGCCACATATTAAGCTAAAATTGAATTGATGCTCACTCTTAACTACAAATCTCATTTCCAGAAATGCCCTGTATCCAGTTGTTTGCTTGGCCCTGTATGATTTTATTTCTATTCTACAAATATCTCAATTGAGCCTGAAAACGCTTAACTCTATTAAAAACGCTCATACTCGGTAAAGCTCAAAATTCATTCTGTAGATGTAGTATGCAAAAATGCAGTTAAACTTAAAACGCATACCATAACTGAAGACAATTATCGCAGTTAAAGTATTTCGGATACAGGTAAATCGACGATAAGTATTTTGTAGTGAATCTCAGTAATGTGTATAAATTTCATTTGATTTGAAATAGTGAAACATAATTAAAATGCACTGCAGTTTTTTCCCTTAGACCCATATGTAACTTTTGTGTGGCCCTGTAAATGAATAAGATGCTTTGCACCCCATATTCTACAGAATACATGTTTTAGTGACTGCATATAGATTTAAATGTCTGTTATACATCGTTGAAATGAATTTTGAACTCTATTTTTCCAGTACTTTTGACAATCTCTGTAAACGAAGTATAAATGCTACAAACTTAATTTTTAATAGGATCGATAATAACGTACAAAACTTCCACGACAATCCGAATCGGAGTACATTTAGAACTCTCAAACCGAAGTTGTTAAAAATCTGAGAGTATTGAAGACATTTTTTTATGACATTTGTTTCGGAAGCTTTTTAAATGGAATCTTGTTTGTGTATGTTTTTACTATAACACCTCCGTCCGCAAAAACAACCCAACCGAATGCTTTGAAATTTAATATATAGAATCGTTGCAGAATTTTGTCGAGTCATTTCAAATCAAAACGTAATCTATTTAGTAGTGACTGACCATTTCTTTTTACTTACCCATCATACGTAGTATAGGGCAAGTCTTGTAATCGTTTTGAAAATCGAATTTTTTTGATGGATTTACACGTTTCAGACACTGGAGATTCCGAAAAACATTTTTTGAAAAAAAAAAAAGAAATTGCCGTCTGTGTTTCTGTCCCGAACAAATTGAGATAGACTTGAAATTTGGTATGTAATAGAGAGATTTTTTAAATTTTCAGTAACCTCGATTATCCAGAACTATTTTTTCGGAATCTTGAAATATTCGTTCTGCTAAAAGATATATAAAAAAATGTTCGAAATTGTTTATTTTAAGGAGTGAATATAAAAGACATCTATCCGATAATGAGTTGCCGAGATGTTTGTAATCCTATTTTCAACACTCGTCGATTTTTCATGAACCTGTATTTCATCCAAATTCAAAGATGGAAATGAGACGCAATAACCGTTAATTAATAGGATTAACACTTTTTGTTTCTTTTTCGCAATTCAGTAATAGAACATTTAAAGTTTGTCATCAAGCCACGATTTGTAATGAATTTTCTAAATAGTTACCATCCATATCCATGATGGGTAAGTATTACGGTGGCCCCCAACGATATGATATGCAAGGCGGTAATTACATTTTTAGAAAGATCGTTCAAAAAAATTGAGATGAGTTCCATTCAAATATGTATAAATTCTGAGATAACTTCAGTTGAAATTAGGTTAATAGCCCAATATTTATCCCAATATCCATTAAAGTAAATCAACACGAGATTCGTTCATCGTGAATCATAGAAATATTAAACAATGTTCACCCGCAAAGCAAGATCTCCATGGCGAATATTGCAGCGCTGTCTGGTGTCAAAAAAAAAAAATTCGCATACGTAATAAGATAAAAGAAAAGAATGCTCATTTCGCTCTTAACAGACGCACAGTGTGGTATTTAGTCTCAAAACCTGGCCAAAATTATTTTATACTTCTAAAAGCTACAACTCTACGTTTTTATTAGCTCACAGGCTATAAAAGCCTGAGAGCTAATGTGCCCGCAGGTTCTGTATGTACGTATGCATGTACGTACGTATGTATGTACTTAACGCGATAACTCTTGATAGAAATAACCGTTTTGCTTCAAATTTTGTATGTAGGTCCATTGTGATAAGGCGCTTCTCTGATTAGTTTTGGGTGTTCATTGGTCAAGTATAAAGGGGGGGAACGGGGGGCTAACTCCCCCTTAATTTAGATGAGTTTTTTATGCAGAATTATCAGATTTTCTCCCAATTTTGTATATATATTCATTGTAATAAAGCACTTCTCTCATTAGTTTTAGGGGCTCATTGTTTAAATATAAAGGGGGAATGATCCCCCTTAATATATAGTCGATTTCCTTATTTTTCGAGAGTCAAGAGTATAATATACAATTAGTGTGAAAAGCCTGTGATCTCAATGCCCTCAATTTAACGGAGCAGTTTTCTTTTTTACTTGATTTGTAGAGTGAAAACTGTAAAATAAAGTCTTATTTATAAATGAAAGCATTTATTCATCAATATTACTGTCTTTAATAATATTAACATTTGTAATATCACTTTCTGATAACAGATGGAAAACTTCAGAAGATAAGGGCTTTCTTTTCTAGTTTGTGTTGCATTTCATGCCAGTTATTATTGGGTCAGAAGTTAAAAGAAGCCTATTCAGGACATCAATGTACAAACCACTCGCGGAAACTTTCTGCTGTAGTTTAATTTAAATGACCTAATATGTTTATTGCGAGCTTCTGCAGTTTCTTCAGATAGTTGGCCTATTGGCAGAATAGCTTTTTTTATAAAGTCTGCTCCATGACGAAGTACCTTATGCATTGTAGGGGACATGAGATAAAAACCATATAGCGACACATACAGTTCAGCCGTCTCTTAGGAGTATTTTTCAAATTCTTCTGTATTAATTTTGTATTAGTATTGTTTTCTCCAAATATTGTCCTTGTTTTTATGAATAGCTACCCATTTTTGTTTGAACCGATTTTTAATAAAAGAGAGTTTTTGCTTTATCTCAGCTATCCTTGTATCACCTTCAGAATAAATTCTCAATAATTCTTGTTGCATAAATTGATGATTTTCATCAAATGTTGACTCATTTGAGCATTGCATGATGGTATACAACTCATTTCGAGTCATAGATCTCAATTCAGAAGGCCCTGTTACCAAAATAAATAAAAAAATAAACAGCAGTAATTTATATAAAACATTGTAGTAACCAACAAAAAAATTCGTTAAAAATAGGGGGGCGGTTTCGGGCGGCTGATTTTTTTTTTATAATTGCCTTGTATACTAAGTACGGCATATTACACAATAGTTTTCATCGCTTAAATATGTTTAAAAATATAACAAAATCCTTTCTAAATATTATAAATAATTATTTATGCCACCATTAACTATACCTAAGTTGTCTACCATATAGACAAAAAATCTGCAGGATATTCATTAGGTAAATGTAGTGTGCATAAAGTACATACCCAGTTCAGAATAATCCATCACAAAAACAACCACTAAATTGTTTAGACAATAAACTACAAGAGATTTTAAAACACTAAAATCTGAGCGCATCGTAAAATCACAGGACCACTGGAAGCGAACTGAAACTTCGGACTGATCGCGTGGCGCGCTGCATTGTGCTAGCGCATTGCACTTTTCGCCTTTGGATGCAGTAACTATTAAGCTTTTTGAGGAATAATATACAGGGTAGGAAACAGATTTTTAAAAAAATCATTTTTGGCCATGTTTTGTGACTAAATACCACACTGTGAGACGGTAGAATTCATTTCACTGAAATAGTAAAGAGTTTTTGACATTGTAAAACTAGTTACAGTAAGAACGCACCTCGTTTGTCGCGTTTAACGTTCAATTGCAAACTTGCTTAATCTTCAACTCTTGGGAAACATTAAGATAATTGGCAGTCTATTTTTAATATAAATTGAGCAAAAATGTGACTTAGTAAATCTTTTGAACTTGGATACATTATCTACAAAAACAACTTTTCAAAAGTAAAAAAAGGCCAAGCGTAAAAAAAAAAAAAAAAAAAAAAAAAAAAAAAAAAAGTTGTGGCTAAAAAATGGTGTGATATCAAATTTCCAAGCTATTATATTGCTTATTTAACTTTTTTCCATTAAATAAGTTATCATATATATAAGTCGAGTGCCTACGTATATGTTAATAGAAATCGTTTTCTCCTGTACTAAATACATCCTAACGAGTTTCTGAAAATTCAGTTTTTTTCAAATTATGCATGATGGGCTTGGCGGCCATCTTTGTATATTATTCACAAAATTCTAACCACCCAAATCCGTAGTTAAAATCCGAAGTTCAAAATTGTTATTTAAGCAAATATTTAAGAGTTTCATTTATAGACTTGTATGCTCTGAAAATTGTGTCTTAAGATAATGATGACTTATCTTAAAGATTCATCTTATGATTTATTTTTTAGAGTAATTATTAATTTCAAACTAGTAAAAATCAATTTATCAAAATATCAATCTTATATAATTTATCTGTCCGTAGTTAGAATCTGAAGTTCGAAATTTTTATAAACATATTACATTGCAAACATATTACGCTTTTACTTTAGAAATTTGGGTGCTTAGAAATATGGAAAGATGACCGCCAAGCCCATCATGCATAATTTGAAAAAAATTGAATTTTCAGAAACTCGTTAGGATGTATTTAGTACAGGAGAAAACGATTTCTATTAACATATACGTAGGCACTCGACTTATATATATGATAACTTATTTAATGGAAAAAAGTTAAATAAGCAATATAATAGCTTGGAAATTTGATATCACACCATTTTTTAGCCACTTTTTTTTTTTTTTTTTTTTTTTTTTTTACCCTTGGCCTTTTTTTACTTTTGAAAAGTTGTTTTTGTAGATATCATTTCTTTTTTTTAAATATATTGAACATAATTTAAATAATCTAAACATGAGAAATAATTTAAAATTACATTTTACTTTCAGTCATTGTTTAAAGGGTTAACTAGAAATAGCAGTAGATTTTTCAATTAAATTAATTACATTCTTAAAAACAACATACTAAATGTGGCTTGTTATAATACTTGTTATCCTCCGTTAAAAAATATCACTGACTGATCCATTAAATGATTAAAAATGGAATACGTACATAGCGTGTCAGCGCTGCATTTGAAATCAAACGTGATATCGCGCTAATTTATTATTAGCACTAGCTGGCTTCGCCCGCTAGCGGGCCCCTAATTTACACCGGCGCCTCAATCCTTTTAAAACCTCGAATAAGATAAACCACGAACCTCCGACCTGGTTCCACGCTGCTTTCGACACCGGATAATCCCTTAATTTGCACATCGAATTGTATAAACATCTAAACAAACGAACTTCCGACACGGGTCCCGGCTGCCTTCGGCACCGTATAGCAGTCGTGCTGCGCACGCTCAAGTTCTATCTTCCACCACCAGGTAGCGCAATCTGTTCTATACAAACCTCGGGCACTGAATTCGTTAAGGCTATAGATGTCGAGTCGAATGAGCTATGCTCCGTCGTGATCTAGCCCATAGAACCAGAGATAGGAAAGTGCCCCTTGGTGGTGAAAAAACGAACTAAAATCGGAAAGCTCTATAGATGTCGAATCGAATGAGCCATACCCCGTCGTGATCCGACCCATAGAAACAGAGATAGGAAAGTGCCCACTGGTGGTGAAAGCTAATCGCGTTTGGGGGGCAAAGTGGGGGATGAACACCGGAGATGCGTAATAAGATTAGGCGGTCACAGACTTTTCCAACGATGTATCACATGAGGAATATGTGCAAAATTCAGAAAATACACCCCCCCCCCCACACACACCTGCATAATTTGATTAAGCGTTCACAGACCTTTCCAACGATATATCACATGAGAGGTGCCGGCAAAATTTAGAAAAGTGCCCCCTTTGGGGGGGGGGTGAAAGTGGGAGGATGGACCCCAAAGATACATAATATGAATAAGCGGTCACAGGCCTTTCGAACAATATATCACATGAGTAGTGTCGGAGGGGCGCAAAATATAGGGGTTTCACCTGTGGTGCATAACATGAATACGTGGTCACAGTCCTTTGTAACGATATGTGACATGACGGATATCGTTAAAATTTAGAAAAGTGTCACCCCCCCCCCCCTTGTGTAGGCAAAACGCGCTCCGCCCCTCCCTATAATTTTTGACGCAGCTTTATTTTTAAAATTTATGTTATGTGTTATAAAGTTTCAAACAGATAGCCTTATTATACTTCCTAATTTGTTCACGCTCCTCCCAATCCTCTTCCCGAACTGTGACGCGCCATTCTTTTTTATAAATTTTTTATCATGTGTTATAAACTATCTTAAAGTTTAAAACAGATCGCATTGGAATTTAATATATTTGCTGAAATTACTATTATATGTAGAATAATATAGAAATAAACCCTCCTTTAGATTGTAATTGAGATATATGAACAATTTTTAGAATTTATGAAAGCTGATTTTTATTTATTTATTTATCTATTTATTTATTTTTTGTTTATTTATTTATTTATTTATTTGCATTGCCCTGTGCATGTTTGGAATTTCTTAGCAATTTCTTAGATTTACATTATTTTAGTCAATTAAACATTGTACTGTTACAATAAATTTAAATGGAAACTTCACTTCTAAAACAAAAATAATTTACAACTGGATTTCATTAATTTATAGAAAAATGACGTGAAAGGTATTCCTGCGAACGAAATGCCTGTCCTTTACCGTGTTTTTCTTTTTCTTTTTTTTTTTTTTTTTAGAAATAAATGAATCGCATTTAATTCATTTCAAAAATTTTGTTTACGTTTGGAAAGAAATTTTAAATGCCGATCACTCATAATGTATACATTTTAAAAGGTACATCTTCCCTCAAAAACTAATTTATTTTTAAAGATCTTTCAGAAACGTATATTATATATTTAAAATATTTTTTAAAGCATAAACACTACGTCTGATTACTTTATTTTACAATATTTTAAGAACACGCATTTTATCAGACAATTAAATGCACTAAACAAACACGAGTGAAAAATTGACCTGGGTCAGGACTCGAACCTGGGACCTTATGCGTACCATACTGACGCTCTGCGACTGAGCTACCCAGATCCATATCCCTGACCGGTAATTTCTCATACTTATTCATGTTAGAAACAATCATCTGCCACAGTTTGCAGTCATATTTAATTGTTTGATAAAATGTGTGTTCTTATAATTATGAAGTTTTTTTTTTTTTTAATATCTTCAGAAGAAAATGGCTGACTTGCAGATGAAATTTGATGTTATAACTTGTAACTGATTTGTGCTATTATAATACAGACTAGCCGCCACTGGCGACCAGTTTGGTCTCCCTTAAATGTATGTTAAGCACTGTAACACGTTACTTTTATTCATAATTTATTTTTTTCCGTAATCCTTCGCCAAACCGGAAGATTCTAATAGACAAATCAGAAACTTTTGCGATCATGGTAGCATTTCGCATATTTTTTGTTATGTATTTCGTCTTTCTTGACAAAAACCGCTTAACCAACTTAAGCGTTTATGCTTCATATCCGTTTGCTTATCAGTCGCAATATGTTTGCTAATGAGGAGATTCTTAAACATATTAAGTAGTTTTCCGTAATTGGATCCATTGCCAAATGGCGTATTTTAGTTAATACGATTTGGTGCATTGAAGTCTATTTTGTGAAAGTCTTTAATGATATCCACATTTACACTGAACCATATTGTTGCCAATATTCTTTTGTTTGTTTGTTTGTTTCTCGCTAACTTTGGCTGTAGACTTGATTACGGAAGATTAGAAAATCTATCATTATTCTCATTTAAAACGTCTTTATTAATGTGACATAATCGGGGTGCATATTATAAGACGTAATTTTCGAGTATGGTTTGGTGAAACATTGAACTTTTGGAAGCCAGTTTTGATAATCGCATTCCTTTTAAACCATATTTGCTGTCAGAACTTTTGACCCGTGGCGTAGAATCTGATTAAAATTCACGAACTTCCTTCTAGATGCCGGTCTCTGTTCGACTCTGTTTTTCTCTGCTCTCCTATTTTGATATAGTTCAGGAGTTTTCATAACTGCATAATTCCCTTACTTTGGCATTTCTGCTTAATGTCTACTGACTATTAAGATCCGTAACTTGTAAATACGCCACGCCAACATTACCGCCTATAATTCGAATTACAGCAACCCGTTTTTTCTCTCTATATTGCAACTCTATAGTTAATATAGTGCCTCGGTGCGTCTACGACAGCTGTTCCATCAGAACATTTGATTTCAAAATCAAAGTATCGTTTCTAATTTGCACAAGCGAAAAATAAAAGCTGGTATTAGCGATTTTAAATTATGCTATTGGCGAGATTTGCGCCCAAATAACACAAAAGTACTTAATGATGTTATGTATTTTGTAAATGTATATTAAATTACTGTTTTGAAAGCGATTGGTCATTAATAATGGTAAATATGATTGGTGATTAACAATCATTTTCAGTGGTCTCTCTTCCTTGCACGTATAATACATAAATACCAAATTAACTGACAATTTGTTTCGAAATTTGATTCATTAAATATCATTACAGGAGTTGTATTTGTTTACATTCAGCTTACATCAAGAAAAGATAAAGAATGAAGTTGAGTTGTATAGCACATAATTATGGTAAACTTTGATTGTGTCACTGGTACGAATTATTTTTTTGAAACCAGGCAGCGCTCCAAAAAATTTTTCACGGAAAACTTACTTTACGAACGATTATCTCCATGGTTTAATGTTTTAAACCTTCACGACGAATGAATCTTTTTTTTTTTTTTTTTTTTTTTTTTTTTTGTTTACTTTCATGGATAGAGAATTTGAACTGCGAGGCTAATTTCAACTGAAGTTATTGGAGAATATATACATAATTGAACGTAAGTCATCTCTCAAATATTAATTTATTTTGAACGATCTTTCTAAAAATGTAACATTTATTAAGTTTTATTCGAAAAAATAATTTTGAATAAAAATGGCCGCCTGGCATGTGAAAAATTGAAGCGGGCATTCCGGAATTGTTGATGACAGTCACATGACTTACAGTTTTATTATAGAGACTAGCCGCCACTGGCGACCAGTTTGGTCTCCCTTAAATGTATGTTAAACATTGCAACACGTTACATTTATTCATAATTTAATTTTCCCTTAATCCTTCGCCAAATCGGAAGATTCTAATAGACAAATCATGAACTTTTGCGATCATGGTAGCATTTCGCATATTTTTTGGGCACAAATGTCACATACGCACGTTGGCGCGATTCCCCCCCCCCTCCCCCGCCAATTTGGCGAAAACTTTGTTATGGAAATTGTTGTTTATTTACTTTTATTTTTTATTTTAATTCTATAAATTATTTTTGATATGTATATCAATATTTATTTACAACAAACTATCATTTATTTATTTTTATTCTTTTTTTTTAATTATGAGTATTTTTGTTAGCCGGGAGCAGATGATAATTCGCCAAATATCGTTCCCATCACCGTCATTCATACTACAATTAATTTAATTTTAAATTATAAACCTGTCACTCATTTCATTTAAAATACTTAACTTTAATCTAAAATGCTTATATTACATAAATTTAAAATACTTCACACTTTTCATTTAAAAGAGAAAATAAATAAATAAATAAGAAATAATATCATAAATCAAAACATTTGATTTCAAAATCAAAGTATCATTTCTAATTTGTACACGCGATAAATAAAAGCTGTATTAGCGATTTTAAAAATGCTAAAAATCTGATTCATTAAATATTATTACATGAGTTCAATTTACGTCAAGAAAAGGTCCGAAAGTTGAGTTGTATAGCACATAATTATGGTAAACTTTGATTGTCTCACTGGTGCGAATTATTTTTTTGACGCGAGGCAGCGGTCCAAAAATTCATTCGCGGAGAACTTGCTTTGCGAATGATTACCTCCATGATTTAATATTTTAAATGTTCACGACGAATCAATCTTTTTTTTGTTTACTTTTATGAATAGAGAATTTGAACTGCGAATCTTTCGACTGAAGTTATTGCAGAATATATACATAATTGAACGCAAGTCATCTCTCAAATATTAATTTATTTTGAACGATCTTTCTTAAAATGTAACTTTTATGCAGTTTATTCGAAAAAATAATTTTGAATAAAAATGGCCGCTTGGCATATGAAAAAGCGATGCGGCATCCCGGAACTGTTGAGGACAGTCACATGACTTACAGTTTTATTATAGAGATGGTACATGGTCGTTGGCGGGTTTTATCTCTGTTTTGGCATAATTTTTTAATCGCCAAGTTAATTAACAGTTTTTTGCTAATTAAGGATAGAAAATAATATTTTTTTACACTGAATTTTATAAAAGCACATAGATTACGTAATTACTTGTCCAAAAATGCAATCCTTTTTTTATTCTGCCGAATATTAAGGTCTGTAGGTTGTTTGAAAAAAAAAAAGGTTGACGAAAAAAAAAGTGATCATTTTAAGTAACTCGACGTTTTTAAAAAAAATCTATATCTCTGTTTATAAATCACTTATGAAGATGAGTTTGGTCTTAAATTGAAGAAATTCTTCATTAGATTCTTCTAGTTTTCGTTTTTTATTTCTGAGACGCTTGGTTTATTATATATCTGATATTTTAATCTGGCATGTTTTGTCGATTTAACATTGCGAAGTTGATTCCTGTAAATAAGCAGTAGCGGTCTAGTTCAGTTCTTGGCGTTGTTTGTATGGCGTTTTTTTTTAAAGCTTGGCTTGGCAGAATGACCGCCCTGCTTGATATAAAAATTGTTTTGATTCCAATACAGTGAAACTTCCATTTAACGAAGTCTCATCGTTACACTTAAAAACTTCTTTATGAAGAAAATTCGTTATATAGAATTAAACTTAAATTCATGAAATTTTTCCTTCAGATATGACAAACAGGTATTTGATTCAGAAGCATTTGATTCAGTTTCAATTATGAAGCCGTCTTTTACAAAAGAGTTGTGCACGGTCGATGAAATCGCGTCACATCCCCAAGCTCGATGCTAACGAAAAAGACAGACTACCGCGGTTCTTTACGCGTATCTTTTTTTACAGACCGCCGGAGTCACGTGATGCTCGAATGCACCAATGCAGGTGTATGAAAAGAGCACACGTCACTCTAGCGGTCTGTAAAAAAAGAAGTGGAATGCACCGCGGTAGCCTGTGTTTTTCGTTAGCCTCGCCCAAGCTGTGGCTCAAGCTTTCATCAGCTCTGATACACACGTTCTCAAACTAATGTTTTAACTTCATTGTCTTTTTTCTGTCTTTTTCGACAGCGTACTTCAAGATTTTTTATTATTC
Organism: Maratus michaelseni; assembly: GCA_963931845.1. NCBI lineage: Eukaryota > Metazoa > Arthropoda > Arachnida > Araneae > Salticidae > Maratus > Maratus michaelseni. The sequence goes on from OZ007599.1 coordinate 451,608, forward strand.
CTTAGACTAACTGCTGAAGTTTAGAAGTTGTATTGCCAGGAACAAAAATAACTTTGATGTTCTTCGATTTGCATTTTAAAGCACATTCTTGTGGATGTAGAAAGCTAGAAAAAAGCTACGTGTGGGAAGATAAAGTAGGAAGATGAAAGCTAGAAAGCTACTTCCATTCCTGTCTATCAGAAATGGAAGATGAGAATTGACTGTAATTGTGTCTGTAATTGGTATCTGTAAATCGGTAATCTGTAAATATTGGTCTGTAATCTGTATTGGACTATGTAAATGTCTGACTCTAATTGATATTTTTTGCTTCAATACATCTGACGCCATTGCGTCACTATCTTCTATATCATTGAATGTAAAAAGGGGATTTTGACTTCCCCCAACTGTCAGTGCTGGAGTCTCTGTGTGAGAGAGTAATGATAACAAGTGTTTTTCTTAGTGTGAAAAACAATTGTTTTATTTAGCACCAAGCAGAATGGAAATTATTTAAATGTGCTCATTTCCATACAATTCGCTGAAATAAATACCTGAAAATAGGCTGAAGCAACAGCAACCTCTTAGTTTGAAATCTGTGCAGAAATAGAATAAACTTCGTTATATAGAATATATTTTTCGTAATATGGAGATTAATTTACATGCTAATGGTGTCCAAAGTCAAAGTTCTGCAGAAAATTTCGTTAAGTAGAAAACTTCGTTAAATAGGGACTTCGTTAAAGGGAAGTTCCACTGTATATGTATAGTTCGTTGAAAAACAAATGATTGAGTATGCGACCCCATTCATAAACTTCGGTCAATAGAAAAAATACCTTTCCAATAAAGGAACATTAAACAAAATAATGAAATGATTAATTCCCACCAGAATTTCTTCGTAAAAGCAAAATGTTAGTAAAATGAAGTGGTCACATTTGCAACCTGTATATGTTGGTATACGTAGTAAGAGAAAAGGGCATGAAACAGTAACGATGACTTTTTTTTTTTAGGCTTGAAAGGAGCAAGATTTTAAATATATATATCTTGCCCTGTTTCTAAATATTAATTCGAATTAAGATACATTGGAAGTAGTGTTCTAAACTTTTTAAAACCACATACTTCATGAAATTTCAACGTGTTCCCCTTGGTAGCTCTGAAGCGGCAATCAGACACGCTACTTAAGTGAAACTTTAAGCTCATCACACAACTTTTCCCGCAGCTTGTGCATGAAATCGCTGTGTGATTGATATTTCGAATGTGAAACATTATACGCAGTTTTTCCCACGTCAAATGAGTTTTGCTGCGTGCAGCACTTAATCTGACCAATAACGTCACATGAGCTTTCTCAAGCCACTCCTTTTAGTTCAAGAGGGCTGCTGTTAATGAAGATACATATTAGTTTTTGCTGAAAACAAATAAAATATTTAAAAAATGGGCCCAAAATATCTTTGTACGACAGAAAAAGATTACGGTAATGAAATATCAGATCGACGGCACGACAATTAAATAAGGATCCTGCAAAATTCGATGAAAAAGCAAGTGCCGTTAACTTTCGATTTCTACAAGACAAGATAAAAATGTTTTGACTGATGACAACTGGTAAGCAAATTTTGATAAATTATAAAAGTACTTTTAAAAATTAATCTTAAATTTTGTTTCATAACATTTGTCAAATGTTAAGAGGTTTTTGATTTTTGAGCTTGGATATCGTTCGTCTATTTGTCGCCAATGTCGCCAAGCACTCTCTTGCTTTAAAGATGCAAGAGAGTGCTTACAGAAAAGAATTCGCTGTATGTGGTATATCACACTACATATTATACTAGGGGGCTCAGCCCCCTACTCGCTAACGCTCGCTAACCCCCCGTGAATTGCGAAGCAATTCACATTGAGATCCAGCTCGCTTCGCTCGCTCACCCCTTTTTATTTTTGCAGTAAATCTAGCCGGAATAAGTACTACCATAAATCATTTGAAGATATGAAATTTCAAATACTTTTTTACATAAAAAAAATTGTCAAACTCCGTTGAAAACACAAATATGCATTTAGTTGGAGCTACTAATGGGCATATAAATCATTTAAATACTATGAAAAAGGTATCTTGAAAACATAATTTGTTTAAAACTTATTGCACCTATAATATTGTACAACACGGCTTAAATTCATAAAAAAAAAAAAACTACGTGATAGGATGATAGTTTATCATCAATGATTGCTTAAATTTTGTTCGACATTTTACTATTCTAATTGATTATAGACTTCTGCAAAATAAATTTTTACTTCATCAATACAGTAACAGATGGCAGCAGGTGCAACCTAGACAATTGATATTTTTACTATTTCCGATTTTTCATGTTGAGTGAAATTCGTAAATTAATTCTAAATACGAGTTGAGAATTCATTTGAAATAAACAATATTACTCATAATTAAAATGAGGAATCATCTCAGACGCTTTGGATTACGTACATGTTATTTTATTTTTAATATTTGCTAGTTTGATTTTTACTGTGCTGACACTGACCGCCATATTGGAGGCGGAGCTGATCTATCCAACACAATCTAGTCTGTTCATTGGTCTGAGCTCTGGAAATTACGGTTGTTGCCAACGATAAGCTAGAAATTCAGCCCTATTTCCGCGCCACGTAAGAGAAATATATATATATATATATATATATATATAGAGAGAGAGAGAGAGAGAGATTGTGATATATATATATATATATATATATATATACACAGAGAGAGAGAGAGATTGTGATATATATATATATAGAGAGAGAGAGAGAGATTGATGTATATATATATATATATATATATATATATATATATATATATATATAGAGAGAGAGAGAGAGAGAGAGAGATGTATATATATGTATATATATCAAGCAGGGCGGTCGCTCTGCCAAGCCAAGCTTAAAAAAAAAAAAACGCCACACAAACAACGCCAAGAACTGGAATAAAGACCGCTAATGCTTATATACAGAAAGCAACTTCGCAATGTTAAATCGACAAAACATGCCAGATTAAAATGTCAGATATCAAACAAACCAAGCGTCGTAGAAAAAAAAAAACGAAAACTAGAAGAATCTAAGGAAGAATTTCTTCAATTTAAGACCAAACTCATCTTCATAAGTGATTTATAAACAGAGATATAGCTTTTTTTTAAAAACGTCGAGTTACTTAAAATGATCACTATTTTCTTCGTCAAACTTTTTTTTTCAAACAAGCTACAGGCCTTAATATTGGGCAGAATAAAAACTAGTCGTTGGGGGCCACCGTAATACTTACCCATCATGGATATGCATAATGTAAAATATTAAAATAAAAATGTGTAAACTACTTATAAAGTGCATTGCAATTCAAATAAAATCGTGGCTTGATGACGTCAGAAACTTTAAAGCGAGGCTAACGAAAGAGACAGG